>CAOJBJ012777469.1:0-10412 GCA_948291685.1 Euphorbia celastroides
TTGGGACTTCTAAATCTCATGGCGCAATTCGTTCTTCCGCCTCTCTAGCCAAGTATTGTGCGAGAAAATTGTCCGAGATTTCTTCTGTTTATGCTGTTCATTGTGGCAAAATCGTTTTCCAGACTCCTCCAGGTCTCCATCCTTTACATCATTGCTTATGCTCTGTCCTCTTGGTTTTGGGACTAACATTGTTCTTACCACTGACTTATCTTAATTTAATGCAGTATGTGAAAAACTGAGCAATGAAAGCCATAGTTCTACGGTGAATCTGTCAAATTTGATGTTGCAAAATGTGCCAGGAACTGATGGGTTACTTGAAGAGTCGATTCATGGCGCCGATGGTAGTAATTCACTGGCTCTGGTACCTTTTCAAACCAGTGAAGCATTGTCCAGTGCAAATTCAGCTCTGGTTAAGAGATCACGGGAGTCTAAACACGGGTGGACTATTCTTCAAAGGTTATTTTTATCTAAGAGGCGAAACACGAATAATTCTCATGCGAAAAAGAATCCTACTGTAAAGTGGGTGCTGAAACTGCCAAGCTGGAATTCTTCTTCATCGGTAGTGTACCCTAAGGTTTCGAATTTGAATGGGGAGGATAGTTCCATCGTTGCAGTAGAGGGACCTCAAGTTCCATGGTTACCCATCTCTCCATCAAATGAAATTCCCAAAGAGTTGAAAGATTTACATGAAAAGTATTCATCATATTGTAGATTGTTCAGCTACGAGGAACTTCGCATGGCCACTGCTAACTTCACACCTGGTTTGTTTCCTTATTCCAGTTTCTATTTGACCAAATGTCATTTGTCTTCTTCGTGTACCCTAATTGATGTATAATTGCATTACTCAGAAAATATGGTGGGCAAAGGTGGTAGTAGTCATGTATACAGAGGATGTCTACCTGATGGGAAGGAGTTGGCAGTTAAAATTTTAAAGGCATCTCAAGATCTGTTAAAAGAGTTTGTTGCAGAAATCGAGATCATTACTACTTTGTATCACAATAACATTATATCCCTATATGGGTTCTGTTTTGAGCAAAACAATTTGCTCTTAGTATATGAATTTTTATCAAGAGGAAGCCTGGAAGAAAATCTTCATGGTATACATGATTCTCTTATTCGAATGTAGCAGTTTTTTCGCTTTCTTTTGCTGAAGTTATTCTTGTTTCTAATTACTAAATTTATTTTTCAAGGTATAAAGAAAGACAACAATAAATTTGGTTGGCAAGAGAGATACAAAGTGGAAGTGGGTGTAGCTGAAGCACTCGACTATCTGCATAGTCATTGTGATCAGCCTGTAATCCACAGGGATGTGAAATCTTCAAATATACTTCTATCGGATGACTTTGAGCCGCAGGTGTCACATCTTTTAAAGCTTGAGTTTTCTCTTTTAGTTATTAATGGCTCATAATGGTGCCAACAATTCCTTTTGTTTCTTTCAGCTGTCAGATTTTGGACTTGCTAGTTGGAATTCAGCATCTTTGTCTAAGGCGTTGTGCACTGATGTTGCAGGAACATTTGGGTTTGTAATTGCTTGTTGTTTAAATCTGTTTACTTTGACACTTTGAAGTTTGAAGTGTAATAGTTTTCTCTTTTGTACAGTTACTTAGCGCCGGAATATTTCATGCATGGTAAAGTGAGCGACAAAATCGATGTGTTTGCTTTTGGTGTTGTGCTTCTCGAGCTTCTTTCTGGTAGAATGCCTATTGATGATGAAAATCCAAAGGGCCAGGAGAGTCTTGTTATATGGGTAAGGCTTTCTATATGGTCCGTGCTGATTTAGTCAGAATAAGTTCTGAAGTGAGCTGAATCTTATTGAATGAGTATTAAAGTGTATTGAAACTTATTGAATAAATGAATTGAAACTTGTTGAATATGAACTAATTGAACTGAATGGAAAATAAGTTGAAAGAAGAGAACCTGAATGTGACTGACTTTCTTCTTACATTAAAAATGTTGGACATTTATTCTCCTCTAATCTTTGCAGGCAAAACCGATTCTAAAAGGCGGTAAAGTTTCTGAATTGCTAGATCCACACGTACCAAGCGAGTATAACCAAAATCATATCGAGCGGATGGTATTAGCTGCGACCCTATGTATAAGACTGTCGTCCACCTTGCGACCATCAATGAATGTTGTAAGTAAAATCGAGTTACCGGTGTTAGATTCACAAGAAAAATGTTTTCTTTTTGTCTTTTAAAGTACTGACAGACTTGGTTGTGCCATTGGCTAAAGGTTTTGAAGGTCCTGAAAGGAGACGAGGAGGCAACAAGGTGGGCTAAAAAAGAAGCAAGCGAAGCACAAGAAGACGAAGAGGAAGCATATCCTAATGATATACAGTCCCACCTCACTCTGGCATTGCTCGATTTGGAGGTTGATTCCGTTTCTGTAAGTAGTACCGAACAAAGTGGTGTGTCACTCGAGGATTACTTAGAAGGGAGATGGAGCCGCACCTCAAGCTTTAGCTAACTGCATTTCCCATTTATAATTTGTTTTTAGTTTATTAGAGTGTTTCTGTGTTTTTGTTTGCTTGTTTAAGCAGTTTATAAGTAAGAAAGCAAAAAGCTTCACTTTCAAGCTTCTCAAAAAAACAGATTATAATCTAATAAGCTATAATCTATAAGCTTAGAGAAACAACCCCTGTAGAAACCGTTTGTTGTTCTGTAAATTTCACGGTGTTATTCAGGGTTTCGGGTCTAGGAAGAGAGGTCGATTGCACGAGTTTTGCCCCCTCCTCGGCTTTGATGGTATGGAGTGTTTGTGTTAACTAGTGAACATTGAGAGAGAATGTTCTCACAAGTGGGCAAGTATTTTGTGTTGCAAGTTGTATTAGGTGGATGATTATTCTAAAAAAAGGTGAATAATAATGATATCTTTAGCTCTTTTTTATTTACTTGTTGGAGGGAATGAAAAGATGCCTAACCCTTTGCCTTTGTGTTTCCGTTATTCTTTTCTCACGAACATAATGTGCATATTGCACTTTTAAGAGTTCTTGTCCATTTCTTTTTTATAAATAGTGACTCAAAGTGGAAAAGGTAAAATTGTAATCATTGAAATATTTTACAAATAATGGTTCAAGATCTGTACAGAAAAAAAGTTTAGCAGGTAGTTTTAGGATTGAAGTTAGATATCAGCATTTTGGTGGAGACCGAATGATTATGTCACTTGAATAAAATAATCTGATTTCAATTTGAATAAACTAATAAGTATTCAACCGTTCATTGAGTAGTCATTTTAGGTAAAATGATATAGTTTGTATTATACTTTTTATGAAATATCTGTTGTACGATTACATTAAAATTAACTTAATTATTAACAAGAGAATAGATAAAATGACTTATTCTAGTTTTACTACCCATTAACTAAATATGTCATTAGGGTGTTTAATACTACGCCACCTGCATTTTATAATCATATTCATGGAGTTTAGGTGATAAATGGTTACTCTGGATTTATTTTGAACAAAGCTGAACTTTTTTTTAGATAAAGACATGTAATTGGAGTTTTAACTTAGCAGTTAAAATGGAATTGGTGAATTCTAGAGGTTTTAAGTTCGAATTACATCCGAGATGGGTTGAAAATTCTTTTCAATTTAATGTAAACCCATATGAGGCAAATTTTAAAAATGATAGATAAGGCCAAATTTAATTATATATTTTTGACCTAATCGTGAATTTAATACATTGAAAAAATTAAATATATTAAATATGCTAATTTAAGTATCAATTTCAAAAAACTAGCCTAAATTTTTTGAAAAAATCTGTATACATGTTACTTGTGTAAAAAGTTAGTGAACTTTTTTTCGGTTACATACATGTTCATGGAAAAGGACATCTATATATTGAATTACTTATAAGAGTTTAGCTATTTTAAGATTAATGTATGAATACTTAATGCTTCCTACAAAACTTAGATCTCGCATACTTAGCCTACTCAGGCAACTTAACTACATTTTTTTGGAAGAAAATAAAAGTAAAGTCGCTTGGTATGCAAACATTCTTTGCTACAATACTATAAGATCCATTTCTTATTTTTCATTCACTCCATCTCTCTTTCTACATATCTACACTTTGTTTTAATATTAGTGTAACGTGGATTACAACTAATATTCCTTGATTAAAATTTTTACTTTTATTGTCTCACACTTGCACCATTATACCCAGCCTGGTTTTGTTAGTGACCACGTATTCATGTTCATTCTATTAAACAAATGTAAATGAACTGTCAACTAAAATAAAACCATGCACATGGAATAAAAGTCATCAAATAAGGGGAATTTAATTTCAGCCCAACTTTTGGGCTTTAACCTTTTTGTCCAAACTCAAACTTTCAGTTTCAAAATCATACGTTCCAATTGCTTCTTTAACATCTTCCTCCTCTGACATTCACAACTGCAACACGCGAACAAAAATCTATCAACACGATCTCTCAACTGCTCCACTCAACGGGTTTTTTCTACAGTTCAAAACCCCTCATCGATCCACGGTTGAGAATATTTTGAAATTCACAGATCTTTATTTTTCAATTAATTTTATACGTTATCTAAAATTATGAGCCATTGAATCGTGCACTCCTTACAAGGAACGGTTTCTTTCTAAAAATTCTCCCACTCAACTCACTTAACTGAAATTCTCAACTTCTCCACTCCACTCATGAAAACCGAAATTCTCAACATCTCAATTCTCTCGATTATAAGTTCTCAAACAAAATAAAATAAAATAAAATAAAATTTAAAAGAGAAGATGATATTCACTTTCAAAGCAACTAACTAAATAGTAAATTATGCCAATACAACATAACAAGCTGAATCAAATTAGAAGATAAAAACAACTGAAAAAAATTAACATTTTAGTATTGAAAGTTTCATCATTTCTTAAACCTAATCGAACTAAATCAAAATATGTAGATTTAGCATGGGTCAAACTGAATTTTACTGCGCTTCCAAACATTCAGCTGTTTGATTTTATTTTGGTTCTTGAACTAAACCGATCAATGTTGTTCTATTACTAGAGTGAAAATCTTAAAAAGTGCACCATATAAGCACTAGAAAATCTTTAATAGAGTGAAAATCTATTGCTTATCAACGTTTCAGATATATTATATAGTGATTTTGAATTTAAAATTAAGAGAGAAAATTTGTTGAAGGACGTTGATTTATATAAAAGAATGATTAATTAATTTTTTATATAAAAAGAAAGGGAATGGTATAATTTCTAAAAGGCAGTGTTAAAGACAATCGAGAATTATTCAATATAATTAGGATAAAAGACTAAAATGCCCTATTTTTTTTTTATCAGGGTAAGTAGTACATTAAATCTAAATTTCTTCTGTTTTTTCCCTTCTAATCTGGATATGATTAAGACTTTGAATGCCCATCTTCAACAGTACGTTTAGATCTCTGGATATGATTAAGACTTTGCATCCTTGATGATCATCCCTGTTAGGGATTCCTATAAGCTCCAGTGGAATCATCTCCCAAACATCATCTAGAATCACCAGCACATTGTCCTCCTTTTTCAACAGGTCACATAACCGTCGAGCCCCAGGCTCAGGGAATTCGCCGTCAAACTTGAGACCCAACCATTTTGCAATTTCCTGTTGAATTTTGCCGACATCCCATTTTTGCGTTACATTGGTTATGGCAACGACTTTGAAAATCCCTTCCTCTTTGACTCGAGCAACAACCTGTTGTTTCACGAGAGTCGATTTACCGACTCCGTCAAGGCCATAAACCCCACTTGAATTGAACTCTTTATCCTTAAAAGCCCCCATGATCTCCTACACCAATTCCATTCTCGATCTCAGAGACTTGTAATTCTTAATCGGATCCAGCTACTAGACATCGACACGGCGGGAGATTCCACTAATAGAGCTCCTCTCCTGTGGAATTTGAGCAACGGCCGGGGTACTCTCCTCGATTGCTTTTCTACTGAACCGTTAGCGAGTTTTGAAATTGGGAAAGCAGCCATTGCAACAACTGTCACCTGTAGCGGCGTTTTCTCTGAGGATCTTCTCTGCAGCTTCAATTGCCTCATGGGCATTGCTCAACCAATTGGCGATAGCTTCTTCGGGTTCTTCGCCGTTCCTTCTGGCCTCGACCAAGCTGTGCAGAGTGCTCTGCCTTTCGGCTTTGAGGCGGTGGAGTTGCTTGCAGAGGTCGTGATGTTGGATTCGTAGTTCCATCTAGGGTTCTCGAGCAACTCCGATCCGGAGCCGGGACGGTGCCGGAGAACCGACGGGAAGAAAAGGCGGTTTTTGAGAGACGCCGTTGCCGATCAAAAATGCGAACGACACATGAACAGAGGCCATTAGAGTTGGGTTAATTTAGCTTTTACTGTGATAAAAAAAAAATGAGGTATTTTAGTCTTTTTACTCCGACTATATTGAGTAATTCTCGACCGTCTTTAGCACCCCACTTTCTAAACTGATTTGTAAATGTAACTTGAACACATAAAGAAAACTAAACTCGGTTCTTATGTGACCTGTACCCATAATATCTTCTAGTCATGAAAACAATCTTACTCGCTAAATGGAAACCGTTGCCCTGAACTCAAGAACCTTAATAGGTAAGATACAAGTATTCACAAACTTGCTTACTGAAAAATGTGCAGCAGCAGAAACAAAAGGGGATAGAGTCATGAGTAATACAATTGCCTGAGTCATTCTAGCTACTTATCTAAGCAAAGCGAGGCACCCTTACTGAAATTTTGAAATAAAGGTAACTTATTTTAAAATCTTTTCATTTATATTTGTGGCTCTAGTAAGGCTAAGTGTTGTTGATCTGTTCCTGTGGTACCAAGCTTCTAGTAGAATTGATTAACGTCCAACTTAGCAAAACGCATGAATATGTTTTGAACTAGTTTCTGTTTCGAATTCTTAGTTTCCCTTATATTCAACTTAGCAAAACACAGGTGCTCTCTGCCAGATCATATGAAAACAAAATACAATATGTTCAACTTTAGGAAAATAGTCAAGAATGAACATTTCATCAACTAATTCAACATCATTTACTTACAAGGACAAGCAAATGCATTTACACTCAAAGGGTCAAATACACTAGTCTTATCAGTTACCTACAGACTCAGATTAGTCAAATAAGCGAATTTTTGGTCACTTGACATCACACTCAACCAAGTAAAAATCCCACAACAATTGCATTCACCATCCAAAAAACTTACAGTCATCTTAACGACCAATAATCTGGTTCTTGAATCAATGATCACGGGATACAACAAATGCCATTTGTCAGATTCCAACAGTCCTTTTTTCTGCGCTTGGCTCTGTTTAAAACAAGAACAAAAGAATGAAACACAAGCAGCAAACTACAATTCTCTCTGCAAAAAGTGTAAGCATATTCGAGCAGTCCAGTGTGTACCTTAAAATCACTAGTCATCACTGTCACTGATTTCAAACACTGAAAGTCTATGAACAGACGACATGTTGCAGGAGAGTCTTTGCTTATACAAGGAAATAACAGGTTTCGGCGAGACTCTGACTTTATTCGTTGCAAACACAATGCGCCTGCCTACCCCAACAGCTTTTTCATGGCTACTTGGACTTCTAAACTCTAGCAAGGGATTGAGTCGATCTTTCGAGCAATTACATTCCATTTTACCAGATACTGATTCCAGTTCATCCGAAGTGGTTCTGATTTGTTCTATAGTGGTTTTGTTGCCTAAATTCATAGGCTTGGAGTGTGTAATGAGAGAGCCAGAGGCAACCGGGTTATTCAAACAAATGGTAGAAGGGTGTACTATTACATGAAGAAACCATCTTCTTTTGGAACACTGGAAAGCATATTTTACAGGCAGGGAGTCTGTCAAGTGGTAAAGACTACGTTTTCGCCTCACCTAGTATAGCAGAAGAAGGAGACAAGAACTATAAGGAAAGAAAGGGATAATCCCTTAACAGAAATTACCAAAAAAGTTCTTGACACTAAATCAGTGAATAGAGTAAAAGAATAAGAAGAGAATACCGTAAGGTGAAGAGCTTTGATTGGTCCGAATGTTGGAAACAAAGTCAAGTGTGCCCTCTCCAGCTCTCCTACATAGCAGTTTGGCAATAATCAACAGGCCAATTTGATAGTATCAATTACATGCTCAAATTTCAAGAGGAACCCCTAGCAAATGAACAATTTGGGAAAAGAAACAAGTAAATATACAAGTCGAGGAGACAGACTCTTGAAATGGGCGGTGGTAATATCGGGAGAGACGGAGATGGCAAAGTGAGTATTGATGTTTGTATCAGTAAACGCCACAACCTCCATTGATTCCTCTTGTTGTGCCCAACTGCATGCTCAACTCTCTAAACTCAAGCTTCAAAAGTCGTGCGTCGACATCAACTTTTCAAGAGCTTCAATGCAGCGTTTCAGCCTACTTTTCTAAATTTTGTTTTTGTGATTTTGCTTTTCCAATTACGAGACAGTCGGTTCGGTATACCCTTATCAATATAAATTAAAGTGAATTGATACAATTAATAAATAATAACACATCATATGTTTTATATATTTAACCTAAACCGTCTTATATATTAGTTGTCCACAATTAATTTGAACCAAGTTAAAACTCATTACTATTATTCTTGTATGAGCCTATTTCATATAGTGCAGGCTTGGGCAAGCAATCAAGCATCATACCTTACATTTATGACAAATTACATAAATACTGCAAAAATGATCCAATCTAGGAACCACACCTAACCAATTGTAAAAATATATACAAGGAATAAGAATATTTATAGTTTTATGGGATTTTTACTTTTTTTTTTACGAGATTTGGGATTTAGTGGGAGGGAGAGTTCCAGCGGCGACGGCGGCAAGCAAACGGTGGATCTCCAACGAGGATCGGGGAAAAGTGGGATGAACAGTGGCGGTGAGATCCGGTGGAGATCTGACAGATCTAGTGCCAGATCCGGCGTGAATCTCCTACGAGGACAGGCGAAAAGTTGGCTGAATGGAAGCAGCGAGAACCGGCGGAGATCTGATAGATCTAGTGCGCGATCCGGCGCGGATCTCCGATGAGGACCGGTGAAAGTGGGTTGAACGACGGCGGATTGAAAGGCGGTGGCGAGATCCAGCAGAGATCTGACACTAGTGCGAGATCCGGTGAGACCCGGCGAGAAGTCAAGCGGAGGACGGTGCGTGAACGACGTATATCCGACGAAGATCGACGAACTTGAGCTGAACCGCGACGATCGGACAGCGGCGGATCGGTTGAAAATGAAGAAAATAAAAGAAGCCCTCTGTCTCCCATGAAAAATGGAAAAAGAGAGGGAGTGGGAACAATTGGGAAAGGATGAGGGTTATGGTTATTTGGGTTTGTTGGAAGTGGCTCACCAAAGTTAGAAGATCCGCCAAGTCAAAAGAACTGATCCACTTCGAGGAAGGTTTGAAGATAAACAAAATACTGAAGTCAAAATGGAGCAAAAAAATCCGAGAAGTCAAAGTGCAAAGAGAAGGTCTGGATCAGGAAGTTCCGGAATCTAGCAGAGAAGGGAAGAATCTGGAATCCACGTGGACAGAGGTGGATCCGGTCACAAACAAATTCAAATTATCTAAGTGTGCTGGAGAAGATCAAAACAGGTCTCCAAGGAGCATTAAATGCGCTTCACCAACTGTCGGAGCATTTAATGAAGAGAGAAACACTAAAGAAAAAATAGGTTGACAGTGACATAAAGTCACTTTCCAACCAATAGCGGAGCACGTGGAATACACAACCGATTCAAACAGAACTAGGATGTTCTTCATACCATCAAAATGTCTGAAATTCTATGTTAAGCTATTGGCGCACAAATCCCTAGCTACAATGGGCATTTAATTGTGTCTAACGGCCAAAGAGATGGTCCGGTTGCGCCTAGTCTTAACTTCTTCAATGATCCAGATTGAGTCTTCTCTAACGATAACATTTATTACCCAACCTATAAATAGAAGACATTGGAGCCATAAGAAGTTCCCGATTCTTTACAAGCTTTTGAGAGCATAAACAAAGTTCAAAGTAATCGATTTTCAAAACACTCAAGAGAACAAGTGCTAGTTTCAATCTGTTCTTAGAAAAACTCTTTTAGAAAATTAGAGTTGTATCGGGGGATTGAAAAGTGGGACTTAGCTTCTAGATCCGGTGAGAGATTAGAAGTGGTATATCCCTTGAAAGGACTTAGCTAGATTGGGAAGATTTAGTGGTATATCCTACATCCGGAAAGGGAAGCTTTTCGGAGATAACTTGTAAAAGGCTTGATTCCTGCCCGTAAAGGAATCCTTTAGTGGATTAAAGCCCAGTAGGAGTTCTGGGGACTGGAGTAGGCGGGGCCGAACCAGAATAAAAATCTTTTGTGCAATATAAATTTAAGTTCATCTTTACTGCCCTCATCCGGAACCCAACCAGAGTCCGGATCCGAAGTGAAAAATTTCAATTGCCAAC
>CAOJBJ012778924.1:0-11130 GCA_948291685.1 Euphorbia celastroides
GCCCGACAGTGATTCATAAAGGTGCCACATCACCACTGGTCCCCCACGAACCTATTCATGTAGCCTATATAAAGGTCAAGGTATCGGGTATGAAAGGTAACTTCTTCTCCCCATGCTCTCTATTTACTCTTCACCTTATAACCCTACCTGACTTAAGTATCGGAGAGGTTTCGCCGGTACAACGGCCGGCCCTCCTAACGTTGTTGGCCTTGTAAGTCGTCATGGAAATCTCGAGGAAATTAGATACCCCTTATCAACACACAACTTTTGCCTCCAATTATATTCTTTTCTTATTTACTAATTGCAATTGTTCTACTTTTAGTTTCAATCAATTTTATCCGTAACTAAGTTTCTTGTGACTTTCTATGTTAATGCTGGCAATAATGTTTTCTTCCATGTATAATTAACTATGTCATTGACCACAAAACTTATGAGCTAAGTTATTCATTTTTTAGTTCATTTGTTAATGCTGAACAATGCGAATTCTAAAGACCTAAGGTCTGAGGGAAAATTTAATATCGTTTTTCATTGCAATGTTGAAAGTTGTAACCATAAACTATTTTACATATACCCTATGCAAATTGACCTAAAAAGATTCAATCTTTTTGTAATTTTTCAACGCATGTAAAATATTGATGACTTTATTTGTAAATAGTCCAACATTAATGAAGTGGAAATTCCATGTTCAGTGGTTTATTTGGTAGTTAGCATTTAACATAGTTTGTACTGTGTACAGTCTTTACATATTCTGACTTGATCGTTATTTTCTAACGATTGTTCACAAAATTGGTATGATTAATTGCTAGTTGGTTACAATAATTTAATAATGTTTCTGTTTTCAAAATAAATGAATCAGTAATAAAAAAAAGGCACTTATAGCGACGCTAAAGATTAGAAAATGTAAAAACAATAATTGAGAAGTTGTGAACAGTTAGTGATATTTAATTTAATGTATAGCCATATAGGTAAATGCACAATGTAGCTATAGGATGTTATATAGTTCTAGTATGTATAGATTATCTTAATGTGTTTCGTAGAGGGGAAGCAACCGATTCTAAAAGACACATTGACATGATATTATTGGTTGCTTCTAAAAGACACATTGACACGATATTATTTTATCAATTAATATGTCAAATATATTTAATGAACGTTAAGTTAGTAGATCTCTAAATAACAATTCCGTCTATTATATTTTTTAGTTAATCCTTTGACGTAGTCAACTTCTCTTTCAAGATATAAACCCTAACATCTAATTCATATATCTTCATAAACGAATAGTTGTACAACCAAGGTTTGTATTAGGAGTATTATAAATTTGAAAAATCTTCATTAGATTATTTATCCACTACAATTAAGTATGTGATTCGGGTCAGACATGAATCTAGTTCAGCAAAAATTTGGCAACCAAAAGAAAAATTCATGTCTCTTATTTAATTTCACCAGGGAACTAGCTAGTTTTTCTAGTAATTTCAACAAAGTGAAACAAAAAAATATCCTTAAATAAGGAAATAAGGATGACTCTAAATTTACAAACAGTGGATTTCATAAATGTGATCTCTGTTTGTTTTGTTAGTTCATTTTATGAAAATTGTTACTTAAAAGTTTTGATAGACTCATTCAGAAATATGAACTGTATATATCCGTTGGCTTTTATTCATTCTGATATAAGTCTTTTTTGAACTATATTAGCGCTAGACATAATTATGATATTTCTATGTCTAATCAAATCCTAAATAAAATTACCTAAGCAAATTGTAAATCAACAAAACTAATTATAACGCAAATTTATATTTATAGCATTTATAATCGCTTTACAATTGTAAATGAGCAAGTAAAACTACTATTTTATGTGTAGAATATGATGACGTTGTTTTATTATTGAATCAAATTTACATTTTTCATATAAGGATAATAACGGATAACTCGATAGTTACATTGTTAAAGATAAATCACCGAAGAAAAAAACCACCGTGTTATACCAGTGCATTTAGAAAATAAACGTGGAAAAAATTGCAAACACACTACTTAAGAATTCCCCAATTCATACTCCGGAAAACCAATAGTAATTAACTTATCCAATTACCATAACAGGTTTAGAAAGTTTTTACAACAAATATACATTGTGAAACTATATATCATCCAAAATCGAATCACAATTATAAATGGCAACTTCACTCTACAATTTTGATTAGTGAAGTTCAATAAATGATAAATGAGATGTTATAAATATATAAATGGGAAGAGAGAATAAAGCGGTGGGGCAACGGCGGATGGATTAATGACCGGCGACCGACTTCTGAGATATTCTGGCGGTGGGCCCAAATAATTATCATTCATCAAATAAAAAAGTTAACTAAAAGTGATCTATGGCCATATATGTTTTTTGTTTGGGAATCTAAATTTGGAATTGGTCAAATTCATCCCTTTTTAAGTTTTTTCAATTTTATCATATTATTCAACTATCTAAAAACACTCCTATAATTGCCTAATCTTTTTTTTTCTTGTGGGTCCTTACAGATTTTTCCTAAGCTACTTCACATTCTGTGAATTTACTGTATAAATATATGAAAGGAAATATATATTATTATTTCAAGAGTTCGTAAACAAAAACTGTGAAAGCTTTAAACTTTAGCTATGTTCCAAATAACTAGCTCAAGTTTTTACTTGAACATTACTAGAATAGTGTGAAGTACGGATGTAGTAGCAAGTCTTTTTTCTTCCAATTAAACACTTCTCTATTAATTCGATCATAACAACCGTTGGATCCTATTTAAACTTAAAAGTACATAAAATAATGAGTTTATTAGTGTATTCTATTTTGTATTCCATTTATCAATATAAATTTTTAAATTATTAAAAGTACATAAAATAATGAGTTTATAAGTGTAAAAATAAATTTATCAAACGGACATCAATTAGCACTTTTATTAAGTTCACTTTTGCTTGTGATTTTGCTTGTTGAGAGGAAAAAGTTCCTTTTTATCCAACTAATTGACATTGCAAAAAGATTAGAAATAAAGCTATACGAGAAAGAAAATTATTGCCATCTTTGTGCTTTCGAGTTCCAACTTCTTTTGTTTTATTTTTTTCAGTTACAATATCATTAGTCATATAAAGTATTGTAGCATTACCTATATAATATGCAAGATAGAATCTTTTTAAACCAAACACGATTTAATTTTGCTGCAGTTTACTCTTGAAACAAAATGGTTTTATTATATTAGATTCTTCATCAACACAGTTTTTTTTATTGATTTTATCTATTTTTGAAATTAATTAAATGGAGGAATCATTAGCCCTTATAGCTGAGCTATATATTAGAGAAGTAACATAATTTATCTTAGCTAACTGCCTCACTTGACATTTTTAAAATTTTCAGAAGAATCTTCAGGTCTTGAATTATTCGATAACCGACGTTACCGACCTCTCAATTTCTATACAATAATCTGATCTCTCAAATAAGAAAGAGAATTAATTGAAGCTATATCTCTGATATATAAAGAAACTTTAAATCCTTTTCAAATTAATTTAGTTACTAGATATGTATAACTAGCTCATTAAGTAAACATACATATTTATTATATATAACAGAATACCAACTAACTTTCACAAACATATACTATAATCATCACCAAAATTAACTAATGCATAGTAGTTATTCCCTCTGTTTTATTTATTTATTTCTAAAAGTTAAGTAGTTTGTAATCAGCGGAAGATTAATTAGTATGTAACAATAAAAAAAACGTAACATTTAATAATACATTAAAAAAACTTACTGTCAACGTCCTACTTAAGTTTAAGAGATAAGCGTGACTTAAATTTATTCAATTTTAACTTTACAACATCATAAATTTGAAAATGTCCACCTGTCTACCGTGGCGGAGCCAGAATTTTAACTTCAGTGGGACATAATTGCACATACGGTATAACAGAGTTACTTTATAAGATATTTGATATTTTAAAGTAATAGTTATTTTATAATAAAATAAACGATTAAAGAAATAATTATATTATTGTTTATTTAACGAGCAATATATAAAAACAAAGAGATAAATAGAAAATTACTAAAAATTAAATAAGCAAAAAAAAAGCTAATCGAGAAGAATGAAAATAATATGAAAAAATACAAAATATGGGAATAAAACCCGCAATCAATGGTCTAATTCCTTCCTTATATATTACCATTAGAGCACTAACCCATTTATTGATACATTATGAAACTTATATAATATATAGTATAATTAAAAATAATTGAGTTATGTATAAATTTTTAAGTGGTCGGATAGTGTTCGGTGGGGCACTTGGCCCACGTGCCTCACCCCTACTGGCTGTCTAGAAGTGTACAGTATAATTCATTTTATGAGTAATTAATTGAAGGGACGAGCTAGCTAGTGTTGAGTTAAATCACAAGTAATTAAACAACTTAAGAAAAACTTTAATGGGGTTTAAGTTGTAATTATTATATGATTTATCTTATAAATCAATTGGAATTGATTCTCTTTCTAGATTAATGTCCACGTCAGCCACTACTGAGGGTTGTAAACTAAACATTCAACTTCTAATTACGTGATTAGTATAGAGATTAGAAAACAACTATATATTCCCTGAATATATTAACATATAATAGTTATTCCTGAATTCTAATATAATTATTTTTTCACTGAAAGAACTTGTGTTACTATTTGGTAGACATGAATTCGGCCAAGCCTTCAGATGTATTGAAGAATCCGCAGCTCGAGCTAACAAATAAATAACTTAATTTACATATTGATTCGAAATATAATACATAAAAAAGGAAAAAGTTTCAACGGTTCCTTATATTTTGAAAAGTATTATTATAGGGTAATTTCGGCTTAGAACTATTAACGTTTGAAATACTCTTTAAAACTGCAAACTGAGAATAGATTAAACGTGATATTAAAAAAGGCACAATATTTATTAATTTTTTTATTGGTGTGTAGCATCACCAATAAGCATAACAATAGATTAAACGCAAAACATTTGATTTAGTATAATTGAGGCAGAATCATGCTGCTAGATTTCTCCTTTATTTCTTTAATCAATTTTTTTTATTTATTAGTACATCGGATTAAGTATCAAATAGTTTATATTTTCCACTGAGAATAATATTTGCTTTTAGACTAGACCTGAACTTATCTTGTATATTCACAAGTTGATTATAATATTATGGAACAAATCAATAATTAATTAATAATCTATCTCTTTCTTCTGGACTACAGTCTTAATGGTCAACCTAATCACACTAATTAGTAAATAAACAGACCTCAACTTTTGCAGCTTTGAACTCAATCAATTTCTTAACAAAGTTTATAGTATAGTGACCATCACACTTTGTTAGGAAATCCAATAAGTGTGGGATTGTGGATTCAATCCTCACAATCAACAATTTAGACAAAAATGCCTCCTTATTACTCAAAAAAATTCTTAACAAAGTTTCTAGATTTAAATTAATCATTTTGTTGTTTTTATAATGAAAATGTAATATTCAACTATGACTATATAATTTAAAATTATACAAAATTTGGTGATTCAGATTGATAAATTTAATGATTGATAAGTTAGGTATAAACTTCTTTGTTTTTTTCCCCATAACCAACTCCCTTAGCTTTTTTTTTTCACACCTACGAGACATTATATATTAATTTTTCTTAATACTCTTAATTAAATTAATTATTTTCATCTTGAATACTTAAGTTTAATTGATAAGTTCTCTTTAATATAGTTCAGTGTGAAGCTTTTGACTTTCAGCTAGAGACTGCACTGGTAATTACTCCTATTTACAATAGGTGCAACTTGCAAAGTCAAACTTCACAATATTTGATAAATTGTCAGGGAATCTCTCCAATTTTTGTACATTTCTTGTTTAACGCAGTAAATAATAGTGTTAAGAAGTGGTTTGGTAAGGCATGTGTTAGTTAAGTGATAAGGATTGAATTTGTAGTTTTAAGAGACTTCAAAGTTTGAGTCGATAAAAGTTGATGGTAGAAAATATCTTTATAATTTAATGCAAGTGTATCTTTTTCATAATCGACTTCCTACAACCGAGTTTCTTTTTGACAGAGGAGCTGTAATAATCTCAGAACCAAAATGTCTTTTTTGTGATCAGATAGAATCAGTTGCTCATGCCATTTTTCATTGTCATCTTAGCTTCAAGGTTTGGTGGCAACTCTTTGATCTATTCGGCCTTTAGGTTTATGTCTGGCTCTGGTTTTGACTTTTTGATATTGTGGCAATCCTTTTTCAAGAGTGGACCGTATAAGTCTTTCTCTACTCATTATGGTTTTTGGTAGCGTGGACAATTTGGAAACGTCGGAACCATTTCGTCTTTCATGGAGAACTAGCCGAGGAGGATATTTTATTTGATTGTTTACATAGGTGTTGGTTTGTTTGTAAAGTTAAGGGGAAGGGATTAGGTTTGGGGGTTTCGGATATTGTTAATTTGCCGAACCTCATGTTACTTGGACATTGACATATCATTGTATTATTTTGGGGCTTTGTTCCCATTTTAATGAAAAAGCGGGGAGAGTGTTTTGTAGGCAAGCGAACGAGTCAACCGTGTTGAGTAGTTCGACCCGAAATTTTCACCCTCTCCATTTCTTTTTTTGTCTTGGGGAACACATCGTTTCCCCGGGGGTTTTTAAAAAAAATGCAAGTGTAATTATCCAAATAAATTAAAAGAACATGGTATTTTGAATTTTTTTAGCAGTTTCTTTTTAAATTTTAAGAATAAATAATATGTTACATATATTGTTAATATCGTCAAACACATATCTTGTATTAAAATAAATCACAAAGTTATCAATAACAGTAAAAAATTTTGAGCAGTGTACAAAACCGCAACAATAAATATTTATAAGCAAACCAGATGGACTTGTGTTTTTTCATGAAAGCAATCACTACTTTTAGCTAATACGAATACAAAAAAATATCAATAACAGTCGCAAAACAAACACATATCAACTAAATCCTCTAAGCTCATAACTATGTCAATTGTTTCTCATAAATTTTTGAGATTGGTGCTTGTTTCAACAACCGTCTTTTGCTTTTAGCGGTATCAAACAACAATTTCAAGTAGTTGAATACAACTATTTTTGGTCATTCTCAAAAAAATGAAAGTTATCGGCGACAAGAACAATGGAACAAAAAGCTGTAATGACTAATATGAACGAACCCATATATTATTGTTAACAGTTTAAAATTTTCACCTAAATTAAAAAGGTTGAATGTGATAATAATAGTAATTGTCATTTATTATTAGTCAAAAAAGTAAGTGTGATTTACTTAAAGAAAATAAAGTAAAAGGGAAACTAAATATTTAAATAAGTGACACAAAATGCCATTCAAATGCAATAATATTTTAAACAAAGATATAATATTTGTAAAAAAAATAATAAATGCAACGGTTGATAAACAAGTGAGTGGGCAAATTAACTCAAACCCTTTGACTGATTCAGTTGTAGAAATGAAAACACACCGCGCAAATTGCGGCAACTGCAAATCTTTTTTAAACATTAGATTGTGAATATTTTTGAGACCCAGAAAAAGGTTAATTATAATAGAACATAGTTTTAGAAATAAAAATAAGGGGTGGCACATGGGGAGTCAAAGTCAACAAACGCGTAGAATAAAAGAAATGACAAAACGACTTTAAATGGCGACGTTTTGGCAGTGGATGTACACTAAACGACAAATCATCTTCTGCCTCGTTTGGGGTGCACGTCTCTCTTTTTGTGATTCCTTCCTCTGTCATCGCCTACGCTCGTTTCTACGTGTTCCCGTTTCCTCATTTTAAGAGAACGTATTGCAATTTGTTAATGTAGTTTTATGCCATTCCTAAATTACGGGGTTATTTCGTTTGATTGATGCGGTTTCTTAATTTATGTATTTGACAATATGTATTTCATAATTCAGTTTGAATGCAACTTTTTTTGGAAAAATATAAAAATAGAGAATCTGAAGTAATCTTATTTTATATAGAATGAACATTGCATTGTTCGTTTTGATATTGGATGAGTGGTTATGCTTAGCTGTCTAATGGTAAAATGAATAAAGTTATACATTCAAGTTATTTGGAATAAATTAAACACTGTTTATGCGTAATAAAAAAATTCTCTTTATCTCTATTATCAATGTGGCTCAATTTTTCAATCTAGAATGAAAGATTGTAAATGCTAAGATATAGTGGGTATAAATGAAAGCAATGTTTCTACTATTGTTGGTATCTACAGTTAATGTCAAGCCAATTCTAAAAATCACATTGTGATTATACTTTGTACAGATTTTAAATCGAAGAACAAAAAGTTTAGGGATAACTTCAAAAACCTCCCTTGAGGTTTCGCTCATTCTCAAAAACACTCATGAGGTTTATTTTTTTGCAAAAGCATGTCTTTGTGGTTTCAAAATTTTGCAAAAACATACTTCTCAAAATTTTGAAACTACATTCGAAAGGGTAATCTTCTCCATTTTGAAGTGAAAATTTTCACGATTCGTTATAAAAATAAAATACACATTAGTGATAAATTTTGGATTTTTTTGAAATGTTTTGATATTTATTTTAATTAAAAATCTATTCTAACTATAAAAAAAATCATAACAAAATGAAAACATTTATGAAAATTACTCATATTTTGATAAATAATTCACAAATAATATAGTTAAAATATATAAATGTTGAATTTATTGAAATAACTGTTGTAATATTATTAAAACTGCAATTTTTAAAAAATATACCATGTAGTTAATCTTGTTTTGTAAAATTTTGAAACCACAAGTCATGCTTTTGCAAAAAAATAAATCTCAAGGGTGTTTTTGAGAATGAGTAAAACCTCAAGAGAGGTTTTTGAAGTTATTCCAAAAATTTATTTTACGTAATTATGATTTGAAAAGCAATAATGGAAATTAAATGGCGCAACGTGTGAAATGTTTGTCAATCTTAAGTTGTTTGTACGAATAGAACAAATAAATTATAAAAAACTTAGGAAATATTTTAATTGATTAAATTTCGCTGCAATAGAAAAGTCCCAAATTCCCAATATGATATTCAAATATAAAATTTCTAAATGGTAAATAATATAAGTAAACAACTGATAAGTAAATGCATAAAATATCCTCTCAACCTTTTTTTTCGCTAATGACAAAGTTAAAGCTTATGTGATTGGTGTCGCGCTTGAAAACTCTCACACTCGAACTTGCAATATTCTCTAGTCATAAAAATAGTGTTAATTATTGAGCTAAGACTATTTTCTATTGATACTATTTTTTTTAAAAGCATCGATACTAGTTAATATACACTCTATTTTTCGCAATACAATAACAACATTTTAGTTCACAAGGCCATTTCTGCATATATGCAACGAAAGAGTCACTATCTAATATTTAATCTACTCAATGATGTCTCGGTTTTAAGTATCAAACTTAGTGATAATTAGTGAATTTAAAATTGCTCAACATTAATTTGTTTGAGTCACCTAAACTAAGTAGATCAAACAGGAAGAGATCTAATTAGAGTTGTCAGTATGAATAAACTTGTTTTATTATATAATGTTTATTTGTTATTTAAATCTTGTAAATGGATAAATCTCCAATCTCATTACAATCTAACCCGTGACAAGAGCGCAGTTTTTCTGGAAATGAAAATCTGAATATGAGATTAGAAATTAGAATAATGTAACTCAAGTTGAATTGATTAATATATTTGATCCATTTATAGATTGATCCAAAACTAAATATATAGAAATGAATAAATAGAATGTCAGCATAAGAAGAGGGAGATGTGCGATATTGTTGACTTTTGAAGGTTGTCAAAATCACATGCTGAAGATATTTGAATACAAACTTCAATCAATTTATTATTGAATTAAATTTATGGTACACCTTTTTTCCCTCACTTCACAAAGGTCAACTAGTTTGACTTTGTCTTGATTAGTCGAAGTTGTAAAAATTAATCTCATTTTGACTGCCATTTCTAAGTGATCTTTGTTCTTTTAGAAGAAAGAAGCTCTTGTGGGCATCTTCACTAGTTTGATTGAGTCTCACAAAAATAAGAGTATGGGTCATCTTTCTTCAATTCATTGACAAATTGACCTATTATCTTTTAAATGCAACTATTTGACCTTAATTATTATAATTTCATATATTACTTTTCACATTTGCGGGTGCCACTCGTACAACGATATTTTGCCAGGGTCACATGGAGCAAAGAGCACCCGATCAAATTTAAAACAGATTGTAACTTTAATAATATTCTACATTAATCACGTATTAGACAAGTTAATAATCGTGACGGCCATAACATGTTAGCAGTCATATAACATTGATATGATCATACATCAATTTTGTACTAATTTGATATAAAATGATGTATATAATCATAACAGTTTGATAATTAAAAAATAATACATAATTATTCCAAACTATATTGGTTAAGGATTGATCATAACATGTCAGCAATCATATTATCTTGATATAACTATAATGATTTAGTACTAATCTAATATAATTTTTGCGATACAAAATATGTTTGTTGAGCTAAGTTTCGATTATTACAACTAAAGGCGACAAAGTATTGTTACAATATTAATATAAAATTAGAAAATATTAATTATATTAAAATATAATCGAAAAAGCTATAAAAGAAGAAATGAAGACTCGAAATGTTAGAGAAAAGTGCACCGCAAAGCAAGTTTTGCTGATCGGTGGATAAAGATGCCAGTCGGTGGATAGTTGAAAACAACCAAATCAAGTGATACTGGTTGGTGAAATAACAAAAGATTCTGGTCGGTGGATAGTTGATGACAACCAAATCAAGAGATACTGGTTGGTGAGATAACAAAAGATAATGGTCAGTGAGACAATCAAATCAAATCAAAAGATTTTGGTTGGTGGCATCTTACAACGATCATAGTATAACGGACACTTTCTAACGGTCATATTACAACAGACACTTTACAACGGTCATATTCCATGGACACTTTTCTCATCTCTATAAATAGAGATCAAAGTTGAAGATCATTCTCCAAGAAGATCCAGAGAAAAATCGAGCATTATAAAATTGATCTTCTCAAGTTTTCAAGAGCTAAAGCGAGAAAAGCTTCTTCAAGAGTTAGT
>CAOJBJ012780685.1:0-12108 GCA_948291685.1 Euphorbia celastroides
CCCGCATTATATGGTACTACTTACTAGTACTTACATAAACTTAAAAAAAAAGAATAACAAATACAAAAAATCCTTTTCCCAATATCCTTGTTAAATGCAAGTGTCTACTACAATTTGAAATCAACCATTTTGAGAACAAGTTGAGCTCTCTTGCATTATAGAGTTACAACATCAATACAACCAATCACAACACCAATAACAAAAACAAAACAAATCAAAGTAAGTAAAAATACAAAGTCAAAATTTATTATATACACAAATTAAACGCCACGTCAACCGTTACTCAATTTTTACTTCGTGCCGCCCGTTTTTTTTACTTTTATGCCGATCAATCATTTTTTATCATTAACACATTTTTAAACCTTAAAAATCTAAACCTTTCAAATTTTCAATCACCAATAGATTATATTACAAGTATAAAATATTTTTAATCATAAAAATCTAGCATAAGTTAGTTTAGAATGATTTAGAAATGAACAATCCCGTAACTATACAATTGATCAGTTGGCAACAGATTTTTTGAGTATTAGCGACACTTGTGGCAACGGTTTTTCAGTTTTTAACATCAATTTCTTAGTATTGGCAACGGTTTTCTAACCTTTAGCAACACATTTCTGAAATGGTACCAGCGATCAAATATACCGCTGATGCCATTGCACCCGTGGTCAGATCATCCGCTGGCGCCACTGCACCAGCGGCCAGAATGACCGTTGGTACAGTGGCGTCAACGGTATTTTTTGACTGTTGGTGCACTTTTTGCGACACATTTTAAGGTTTTAGCAACTCTTTTTGATCCTTTAGCAACACTTTTTCAGTGTTGCGTATCATTTACTCATTCTAATAGCATTTTTGAAAATTTTGTGGGCGGCAAAATAGCAAAACCCCAACCGTTAATCCACTTAATCAACAGCAGACATAACCCAATCAAGATCCAACCGCAGTGTATATCACAACAAAACAAGGAAGTATAGCCCTTGGATTAAACACAAACAAATCCTCTAGATTCGAGTACACCCCAACATATCCCCCAACGGAATCATACGCGCCACTGCCCACCACCGCCTCCCCCTCCTCCACGCGCTTCACCCTCCCTGCAATCACTCGGCACACCAGCATCGCCCTCCGCCCGTCCGTACATCCCACCAACGAATCATGGGCCCGGCCGCTGCTCGCCGTGGTGCACACTCCCTTATCCTCCTCCCCGAACCCGTGCCGTATTATGGTGCAGACCCCGCACCCCGGCACCGAGCTGCAGAGGCTCGACGCGCCACGCGCCCCCAGGCTGCAGCTGAGCTTCGTGCAGTGGAACCGCAGCAGCTCGTTCCCGTCGGCCGCGCACCTCGGGTTCTTCTTCACGCTGCTCAGCGCGCGTGACTTCACCGCGTCCCGGCAGTCTTCGAACCGTTGGATCGTCGGCTGCGTGTTGTGGACTTTTAGGATCCGTTCGATCTTGCAGACGTTGTCCGTCTTTAGCCAGCTTGACTTGAATATTATCTCCACTATGTTTCGGCCCGAATCGTCCGGACCCAACTCCGACACTGAACCGAAAAATCGGATTAATAAGGTTATTGCATTTATGGTAAAGTATTGAATGTGCACTTCTAAATTTGTCGGTGGGGACGCAGATAATATTATAATGCTGGAGTTACAGGCTGTGACTTTGTGGGGTAGCTGTGAAAGTGCCACGTCATGTTATTTATTTCGGTCATCGGTTGACAGCTGTTACACTGTACTAATTGGTCCCCTACGGCGTAATAAACGGTTTGCCGTGCGATTTGAAGAACAGTTGAAGTTTTGCCAAATTAAAACTTAAACGCTAAAAACGCAAATTATCGAGAAATAGAAGTGATTAATCTGCAAAACTATAATACGAATTAAATTTGTACGTAAACAGTAGGCACATTGAGTTAATACTGCAAAAGTACATTTCTTTTGCTTCAGATTTCAAATTGCAAAAGCAAACAATAATCTACGCATGAAATATCTATCAATTAATTTGGTTTGTAATTGGATTTTATGCAGCACTTTAATTTCGGGTCAAACGAAAAGTCAACAATGAGTAATTGACTCCGGTGATCGGAAAATTGAAAGCAAACGAAAGAGAAAATTTACTGGCGTGGCGGACTTTTTGGTGAAGTTCTAAGCTTTCCGATTTGGGAAAAACCTCGCCACACCGGGGACAAGCGCAAATTGTAGTCCTCGGAGCTGGGTATCTGAAATATTAATCTTCGATTAGTAATTGCAGAAAAAATAATAATACATACAAAGTGTTTAACAAAATACCTGCTCGGGTCAACGATGGTGTGGCACTCATAACAGCCAGAAAGTTTCCTGAATTGCATCCCCCTTGAAGACGAGTTGTAGTTGGATCTCGCTGAGTTGTCCAGCGACCGAGTTGATGACCCGTGGGTATTTTTCCGGGTCAGTAGGCCGGTTTCTTGGCCGACGGTGCTACTTTCCGGCGAGTTGTCGGCTCGGTGAACCACCCTCGTGTTGCCGTGAACTGCGTCTCTAAAGCTGCAAATAGAGCTGCAAGAGGACCCGAGTTTCGAGTAGTTGTTGTTGATGATGGGTTTTGAGGGGTTTGTCACTGTTTCGGGTTCGATTTGTTTGCAGCTTAGGATGTTTTTGAATTGGTCCCATGATGATTGTGGTTGCTTTTGGTTTTGTTTTTGTGGGGTTTTTTTGTGCTTTGATGGGGTTTTCCGGTGGTGGTTCAGTTGTTCTTTGTTTTCGGCGAGGAAAGTGAGAATGGCCATGAATGGAGGTGAAGTGGAAGTGGAGGATTGGAATAAGGGGAAAGGTGATCTCTCTCTTCTTCTTACATGGGGGAGAGAGAGAGATTTTGAAGGGGTGAGATTTGTTTATGTAGAAAGGGTCAGGGATCCAAGATGTGTTACTAGTAGCATTAATATGTTAATGTAAACATGGATAAATCATTCAAAAAGGGGAGGAAATAGATTAGATTTTAAGTGAATCAATCAGTTTGGAAATTACTAAACATATTTTTTTTATTGAAAATATTAAATCTAAATGAAAAAGTTGAAACTTTATATAATTAAATGATAAATTATATTTACGGTGGTTGCAGTTGTCAATGCATGTTGAATATATGACAAATTTAATTGTACAAAAAAGTATATTACAACCAAACTCTGGATAAAAAAGTATATACATCTATAATACTAAAATGGTAAAATATGGTTTAGTACTAAGAAAATTACAAATATATAATAAAACCTAATTGTCGTTCGAGTCATATCAAAAGGGTTTAGTCTGACCGATGAAAAAGTTTTGCATTAGCATGCCTTTGTAACAAAGGTATGTGCAAAACTTTTGTACGTGGCTTCTCAACTCTATCGTCAAATCTTAGAACTCAACTTTAGATAGACGGTGGAAACTTCTTATAAGCCTTGAATCAATTGTGAAAATTTTATAACGAGGTGACAAAAATTAATCTCATAAAAAAGGCATAATGCCCCTATTACACTTAAATTGGAAACTATTTCACTTAGATAAGAAAAAGAATACTATTGAACTAAAAAAGGGTGTGGTGGTGGCCATGCATTGGAATACTTGCTTATTATATTCGAGTCTACTACTAGTTTACTTTTGGAACAACTTGTGTGTTCTTTTGTATACAAAAGAGAATTGCAATGAGTGGAAGTTATATATATGTAATTGACCCTTAAGATTGGGTCAATATACGAAAAGGAATGCCATTTGGCCTGAGATTATGGCAATTTTAGTGGTGTTACCCACTCTTATAAGAAGCCAACATATATAACCCCAAAAACATGTTCCATGTTTCATCTATACAAGTGATCAAAAAATATTTGTTCATTTACTTTATGTCTTATTTGATTAGTAATTATTCCTTTAGTTCCTTCCTTTTGTCTCTTTCTGTAACATCAATTACGGTCATGTGATTAATAGATCACGAGTTTACTGAACAAAATAAAAGTGAAATTAATGTCCATACATAAGAAAATGAATTTGACAATTGTATTTGGGAGATAATAAATGTTTACTGAAGTATGTTGGACATGAACTGAGTAGACCCAAGAAATGTGGCTTTGACTTTTGGGACATGACTAGTTAATGATCATTCAGAAATATTAATTTCCTCGCCCAAACATAATCAATAAATTACTACAAATAAAGAAATAAATAATCGCTCAAATTTTGAGTACTGCCACATGAGATATTATTCCAAAACAATTAATGATGAGCACTTGTACTATAAGTTAATTATTATTGGTCATTCAAAGTTTAGCTAGGAATATTGAGGTAGGGTTGGGGAAAAATATTATGTAATACTATGATATGCACATATGTATTTCTTTTTTTGAAAAACATGCATATATGTATTTATCAAACAAACAAAAAAACAATTTCCTCTTAAGGTAGACTAGAAAGAAATTATAATACAAAATGTGGTATTGATTCTAAAAATAAGTTAATGTTTCTTAGTCCGGACTGGCCTAGGGTAATTGCTAATAAAATTTAAAAGAAATTTAGCATTTTGTTGTTAAGTTAATTTAGGAATTATATATACACACACACTACACTTGTGATGATAATATAAGTTAATTAAACATTTTTTTTGTCTCTGTCACCTCTAACCTAAAATTTGAAGCGACTTTTTTTCGTTTGCTAAAATCTAGAATCGTTGTTGTAATTATGTTTTGTACTGGAAATCATTTAAACTTCGCTTGGGAGTGTCTTAATTATTGGTGATCTGGATATTCATTTATACAAGAAAAGCCAAAATAACATCATATATGGAAAGGAAATATACTTTGTGGCCAAAGCGTGTGTGCAAGTGTTGCCTCCACTTATTCAACTCTATAGTTTTCTTATCAATAAACGCATTGAATTGAATTCTTCAATTTAGTTACGAATAAGTAAAATGCTAGCTGGACAAGAACCGAAAAAGTTAACTAAATATGTATTACTTGTACTAGTTAGGGAAAAATTAAATACTAGCAACCAACAATTTTGATGCTGATTTACAGAACTATAAGTACAAAATTGGTTTAATTTTTCAAAATATCTTCTCTATTTTTTATATGTTAACTTCACACTGTGATAACCGTTTGACTTCTCTAACATAGTACATAAAATGAAATGTTGTCAGCGTGAAAAGGGTCGAGCCAAGAGGCCGTTATCTCGACTGCCATAAGACTCACAATTATGTGCTTCTGTATGTTGTATGAAAAATAAAATTTCAGTTTCAGTTTCAATTCAATTTCAGTTTAGTCCAAAAAACAGGAACTTAATCATCCCATTTTACCTATTGCTTCTTTGAATTTTAAAAAAATTCAAGTTCTTTTCCATTTGCAAAAGTGTGTGAATTTATTCAAATTTTTTTTACAAAATACACTATTTTACACCTAGATCCTTGCTATCTTCTGCATGATTTTGACTTTTATCTCTTTAATCACGGGATGACACATTGCATTCAAGAAGCAAATTGCAACACTTTTTGTTAATATAAGAAAGTAACAAGAAGCATTTTAATAATTAGGGACAGTCAATTATCGGTGTCATTCTCAATAAACAAGTGATGCATTTAGCCTTTTTTTTTGAAATATTAATAAATCCTTGAAGAGGCTGAGTGTCGAACTCAAAACCTCCCATCAACACATTGGAAGGTGTATCAATGGATACATTTAGCCTTTATTTTCTTTTATAAACTTATTTATTTATTTGTTCATTTGGTAATATAATGTGTACTTGTATGAATTGACGTTCTAACTAGAAAAGATGCGAGTGAGATTGATTGTACATATGTACTCAGTTGTTCTGAAATTTATGCAATAGGAAATGTATATTCTGTAGGGTACTTTTTGTCAAACTAGGAGTTCTAGTTCTGTATTGTTTTGTCGAAGAGTAAGTAGTTCCATGTGCAACCCAGATACTGTAGTGTTCTAGCTAGTACTTAGTAGCCTATTACTTGGATTTATATGTGATCGTTTTAGTTACTTAGCTGTAGCTTCTAACTTGTGTTTTTATAATGGGATAGAAATAACACAATTGAGTCTGAATATTGTAGGGATTATTAGGTTACTATGTTGATGAATGTAAGAGGAAATCAACAATGAAACTCTATCGGCAATGAATGTTGTATTATTGGAGGCACAAGCTAAATGACGATTGAAAGATTAATCTGGACGTGGATATGATTTAAAGGTGCCGTCCACAGTTGGAACTCGTTCAGAACACCTCGTAGTGAAAATTTTAAAATACTCAAATTTTGTTTGAAATGGCAATTAAAAAATCAAATTAAGTTTAGGCTAAATACATTATTTATCCTTTAAAGTTGGCACCAAAAATCTTCTGCTTACTGAACTTTCAAAAATTTTTCTTAGTCCTTATATCTGGCATATTTGTAGCTTTCAACCCTCTGAATGCAATTTGTCAATTTATAGTTAGAGAGATGTTGGTTCATTTGGGCAAGATAACAAGTGTCAGAAAGGGGGTGTGAATGACTATTTTTGGATTTAAAATAATTTAATGCAGTCTTTTTCTTATCGTTTTAAAACACCCTCCCTGATCAGTGAAGAATAGCTTTCGTTGATGCTGATACACATACGCTGAGAAATTTATCTCAGCGAGCTTATCAGAGTGTAATGTTTGTATGCTGATGAACGCGCTCACTGATGTATCAGCGTCGCTGAGTATGCAGTGGGTTAGATTAATAACAAAGTAAGAAAATATCACCAGCGAGATTTATCCTGGTTCAGCAGTCTGTGCCTACTCCACTCCCCGGATACCCTCTCCGAGCTTTAATTCAATAGTGTCTCCTTATCAGCGGAGAAGCCTTCTTACAGAGTTTTTCAAAGAATGAGTACCCTTCTCTTTCTCCTATTCTCTAACCCAACTGTTGGATACCCTCTCCAACTGTTCACTCAGTTTTACAAGATAAATTTGATTTCCTTCTAACAGAGTGTGAAAGGAATTTACAACAGAATGTGATTACAAATTGTTGCTAAGGGATTCCTCGTATGTAAGAGCTTTGTGAGACTTAGATGGAAATTTTACTTTGCGATGATATTCGAGCAGAGTTTCGACTTGCAAAATTTCTTCACGTTTTCATCGTCTTCAATTCTCCTTTTTATAGCCAAAAGGAATGTTACCGTTGATTTCAAACGTTCGGAATTTTCTAACCGAAGTTGGAGAATTCTGCCCATTACTCACAACGATAATATTTCATTGGCTTCTCTTTCTTGGAGACTTAACTTGCTGCAAATTCTGAATTCTTGAGGCTTTGACCTTGAGTTGTTGAATTTTGATTGGAGTAGCATTTTTCAAGGTTCTTTTATGCCGGAATTAGGTACTGCGCATTTTCTGGGTGTCAGGTGCACCATTTCGTGTTTGTTTCGCGCCTCCTATCTTTTTCAGAATGCATTAAATGTGCGCTTGTCTTTTCCTCAGACCACATTAAATGCGTTGTCATTTCTGTCGGACTTAGACAGCTGGACATAAGACAAACTAACTTTTTACGTCAGTGCTTATGTCTTTATCAGCGTAATTATCCATCAGTGAACTCCTCTAACTTTGCTTCATCGCGTGACTTCTTTCGCTGAGAGTTCCTTTAAGCCAGAGCAAAACGACCTTCAGCGAGGCTTTAGGCATCAGCGAGACTGGTCCAACAAGAGAAAATAATATCTTTGAAAAGTCACACCAATCATAAGCTAACACTCACATTCAAGATGTTAAAAACTACAAAAATACTAACTTGAGGGGGTTGAGAGAAACTTTTAAAATTTCAAGAGAATAATAAACTTTTGATTCCAACATTTTGAGGAGTAAACCATGCATTTAGCCTCTCATTTACAAAATTTATAAATCTTTGTACATAAAGGTGAATTGGGCTATTTCAAAATGTTGTCTTTATCGTTCCTCAATTAAGAATTAGGGTTTTTCCGGTTTAAAGTTTAATCAAATTGGGTAGCTCATCACATGCAATTGTTGACATATACTGAGTTTCTAAGGACTTGTAAATTAGTTCCATCCTTATTGTGGTAAGGCCTTTTTGCATATTGGCCCATACACCAAAAATTGGGCTTTTTCAATAACTTTTAAATGGTATTGGGTTGTGTTAAATACTCAAAGGCCCAAGCACATCGTATTCAATAAAAAAGACAAAAACAAAAAAAGTTGTTAACATGGCAGGCAAAAGGCGAACTCGGCCACCGCTTTCAGTTGTTTCTTTCCCCTTTCCCTCCAACTCTTTCCTTCTTCCCTTTCTCTTCTATGGCCAGCGAAGACCTAACCCCTTCTCCTCTCTTTCACTCTCACTTTCTCCTTCCCTCTTCTCCTTCATCTCATCGTCCTCTTTACAATGACACCTCTATCAGCCATCACAATGCTCTTTCCCCCTTCCAATTGCATCCCGCTCACCCTCTTTCTGCCTTCCGTACACCACCTGTGAGTTTTTCCTTTTCGTTTTCGCTACTTCTGTTTTTCTTTTCATGAATTTGTGTGTTTGCGTTTGCTGTGATCTTAGTTTCGTGATCTTTTTTTTTTGTTTTCCTACCTGATGTGCTTGATTTCAGTGTTTTCAGTGAGCTGCGTGCGGTCTCTTTAGCTAGGTTTTGAGCCTGAAATATGATTTTTCCTGATGAGGTGTGTGGTTTGATCTAGATGTTTGGTGTTGATTGTTCGTGCTACTGATCATGCTGCAACATGGCCGTAGTTGATACTTGATAGGATGGTGATTTAGGAACCTTCTACAAAATTAGAACACTAATTTGGTTTACAAGTCCGATTGATTTGTACGCAATTCCATTTCTGGTTGATTTTGCTAGCGGGGTGCATGGATGAGTTTTTATTTGAGGTTGTCTTGTAGGATGAACCATGTAATTTAATGTAGTCAAACTTGTTCATATAAATTAGTTTGAACTTGCGCATCCTCTCTATTTCAGTCATTTTGTTGTTTCAAATTGTGAACTTCATTTCATATGCGCTTCACTTATTAAAAGTTCCTATGTAGAACTTTAACTCCTGATATAATCAGCTGTACAACAAAAATTGGAAAGAAAAGTTCATACGACTACCTGAATTTCTTGGAATCAACTCAACTAAACCTATTATAGTAGGTGCTACTGGGATTAAGGGTTGGTTGTCGTTGTTCCAAGTTTCATCAAAGACATTGAAGTTCACTAGAATTTGGCTTTTCACTTGTTTGTTTTGGGAAAGCTCAGTGTTCATCTGTTGGAACTTATTCAATGCAATATACCTATATTTTCTTGAAATTCATTGCCTTTTTGTTAAATACTGGGGATATTTTTGCAGCCGAACCATAATTACGGAATCAATAGTAGTAAGGTGCACCGAAGTGGAGAAGCTGGCATTGGAAAGCATAGGAACATAGTTGTGGATCATATACTTGATCCTCAGTTTAGTCCCGCAGACAAGCATAACAGTAAACCAAAAGTTTCTAAGAAGACTAAATCAGGGGACAAAATATTGAGTGCTGGTATTATTCTCTGAAACCTCTTGGTGATTTGGCGAATTTCTGTGTGTCCTAGATTAAGCTTTTTTGGTTCATCTATTGACATGTAATTTCACTTGCAGAATCTCTTCATGGTCTGAATCCAGCCACAGGTTGTCGGTATGACAATTCTCTGGGTATGTGTTAATTAGCTTCATTCTTACTCACTCGAAAGTTGACTACCTTATATCGCAGATTTTGAAGTTCATTTATCTCAATTTTATTGAGTGACTTCAACTCTTACCGCAGGACTCTTGACAAAGAAATTTGTGAAGTTGGTCCAGGATGCGGAAGGTACCCTTGATCTGAACAAGAGCGCTGATGTGTTGCAGGTATTGATAATTGCAACAATCTCTAGTTCAATATTTTAATTATACACATTATTTTTCCAATTGGCATGCCTAATGTCAATTTGTCTGTAGTAGATCTCAGTTCTGACATTTTTGCGGTGACACGTCATAATACAGGTCCAAAAGCGGAGGATATATGATATTACAAATGTTTTGGAAGGAATAGATTTGATAGAGAAAACTTCAAAAAACAATGTACGTTGGAGGTGAGAATATTCGATATTTTCTGGAGTATTCTCTGTTTCAAAATCGATAATGATTAAACTACTGCACCATATGGGCAGGGGCTATGATGGTTGTGGGCCAAAGGAGTTAGATGTTCATGCCTCCAAATTAAAGGTATTGATGTTAGTCAGCTTTTAGTTTCCCATGTATAAAAGAATTGACCATTCAAGAGTCTGTTGCCCAATGCTAGGCTGGATCTTTTCTTGATATTTCTGTCACTATGTAAGCTGCTTGAGCGTGTATAGAAAATTACTGAAAAATCAACCTTAAAATTATCTTTTTAAACTGAATGTTATGCTCGGGCATATGAAGGCTTCAATATCTTAGTTAATCTTTATGATTGGACTAGGTATATTTCGTGAAGAGAACTTTTATCACAATTTTGAATATAAAGCCAACATTTCGAAGAATTAACTTTTTCTAGCTGAATGGAAGATAAGATGATTTATTTGATTAACAAAGTGAGAAAAGTTCTATCAAGCATCAAGTGAAGATCAAATTTTCAAAATTGATTTCAAGTGATACTCTACAGTAAATGAGATTAAATAGGTGCGTTGCAACTGCACAAAGTACTGATTAAAAGGTTCGATTGCAGGATGAAGTTCAAAGGCTACACGCCGAAGAATGCAGACTTGATGAATGTATAAGGTCTGTGGCTTTGTTTAGTAAGTTTCAAAGATTTACTTGTCACACTTTTTGGTTTAATCGGATATTTCTTCGTATTCTCCAGGGAAAAGCAATATCTTTTGAGAGCCCTGGAGGAAGATGAAAATAACAAACAGTATAATATCTTTTACCCCTGATTTTTTTTTTTATTGTTTTCTTAATTGTTTGAATTTGGAAATGTCAGATATCTATTTTTCACTGAGGAAGACATTACAAACCTTTCTTGCCTCCAGGTATGCAAGCCTTCGGGAATTTTATTCATTTCTTTTTAGATTTAATTACCACCTGAAGCACACAAATCATGTTCATAAGTCACTATTGCTGCTGCAGAATAAAACAGTCATTGCAGTAAAAGCTCCTCAAGCTAGTTGCATCGAAGTCCCCAATCCCGATGAAGTAAGAACTCTGAAGCATAAAATTTGTAAATATTTTTATTGTGTCGGCATCTGAATATTAACCCTTGTGATGAATATTGCAGGAAGTCGGTCCCCCACAGTATAAAATAATTATCCGAAGCAACACTGGACCAATCGATCTATACCTTTTAAGGTATGCTTAATCCAAACAATGTTTTTTTCTTAATTGTTGTCTGATAGTATATACATAAGTGTTACATTACAAACTGAATTTGCAATATTTGCAGCCAATATAAACAAAAAGGCGAAGATGAAGAAATCCAACAAGTAAGACAACATGCTTCATCTGCTCAAAAGTATGGTTCAGACCAAATGCCACATCAGCAAAATCAAGATAATGCCAGTGAAATATTCAGGTCAATGTATTCGCAATCATCTCAAATGCAGAAAATACTCCCTTCGGACTGTGATGTATGTATTTTCAAGCCTTTTTTTCATCCTTGTTGCTGTTCGCTTTAAACATCGCGTCACTTTGTGATGTAAATGTTCATATGTAATGTATTTTTTGCAGATCGGGGACGATTATTGGTTTCAATCAAATCCCGAAGTCAGCGTTTCGGAGCTGTGGGGGTAATTAGAGGTAAACCAAAAGAATCAGTTAAAGAGAAACCATAAGAATACCTATTAAATTCAAACAACACCTTAATGAAATAGCATTAATAACTTGTTATACAATTAGAAGGCCTAAATTATCGTTGAGAATGTGCCGTGTTAATTGCATACCTCACTGATTTAATGCCTAATGTTGTGATACTGTGCCAAAGGGTACTTGCAGTTTGATGAAATGTAAAGCTTTTCTTCGGTCCAGAATATGCTTACTGTTCTTTTCATGATCATATTTATATTTACCGTGTAAAAACTTGGTGAATGTTTTCTAATCTCATATTGGTTAGATATATTTGTTGTTATTGTGAAGCTTTTTTAGAATATAGGGGGGATATTAATTCTC
>CAOJBJ012782978.1:0-13792 GCA_948291685.1 Euphorbia celastroides
AGGCAAATGTCCACTATATGATGGTTTATATTTTATATAAATGATTGATCAGGTGGCCCTGGCAGTGGAAAGGGAACCCAGTGTGCTAATATTGTCGAGTACTTTGGTTATACTCACCTCAGTGCTGGGGATCTTCTTCGAGCAGAAATCAATTCTGGGTCTGAAAATGGGTAAGCGTGCCTACTGAAATGCATGAAGTCTTGATGAAATGCCCGTATTTATCTTCATTTTATACCGATCCCTCTATGAGCTACATTTCAAACATGACTCCAAGTATAATATTGCATGACGTGCTTAGTTCTTTTCTTGAGCGGGTTCTTATCTTTGACTGAGTTGATTTCTCCTGTAACTTTGCCTTTACAAGAAATGAATCGCTTTATTCTCCGTGGCAACAGAACCATGATCCAGAACATGATTAAGGAGGGAAAGATTGTGCCTTCAGAGGTTACAATAAAGCTTCTTCAAAAGGCAATGCAGGAAAATGGAAATGACAAATTTCTGATTGATGGTTTTCCCCGTAATGAGGAAAACCGTGCTGCGTTTGAATCTGTTGTAAGTGTGTTTTGTGATTTGGTATTTCAATATTTAATGTAGTGCCCATTGTCTCTAGCTAACATAGTTAAAAAAGGAACAATGTTGGACATCTTTGCTTTTCAAATTTTGTTTTCATTTTGAAAGCTTCTCATATTTTCAAGGGTTTTGCTTGCACAATACATATCGATAAAAATTCTTCAATATTTGTACCTGAATTCATTTTTTCATTTGATTAGACATTCTGTTTGTGCTAAGAAATTATGAAGTGCCTTTTTTTTCTCTTTTCTTTTCGTATTTGTGGGTTCAGTATATTGTGAACTGTTTCTTACTATGGGCTATATGTTTGTAACAATATATATGCAGACTAAGATTGAGCCAGAATTTGTTTTATTCTTTGACTGTTCTGAAGAAGAAATGGAGAGACGCCTTCTGAACAGGAACCAGGTTAGACATATGAGAACATTGTGTTTTTGCTTCTGCAAAAAGATGGCACACTTAATTCAGGTTTTCTTATGTTTTTCCTGGGTGGTCCCTTGACCTGTTTAGGGAAGAGTAGATGATAACATAGAGACTATAAGGAAGCGGTTTAGAGTTTTCCAAGAGTCCAGCCTACCTGTGATTAAGTACTATGAATCCAAGGGAAAAGTTCGCAAGGTATTAACTTCTTTGCATCCATCTCTATTACTATAGTTTTCAGTTTTATTTGAATCATTGTTTTGTTGCTCTGGCCTGCAGATCGATGCTGCTAAACCAATCAATGAGGTTTTCGAGGATGTGAAAGCCATATTTGCACAGTAACCTGAGAAGGTAAAGAATCGTATGCTTTTCTCTGTAGGCCTTCCATTAGTCATGCCAAATGCGCTAGGTACCTCTAAGGCTGCTAGAACTTTAATTGCCTAAATGCTCATGTTGTTTATGTATTGTGCAAGCAAGAAACGATAGGTGAAAACATGAATATAAATACTACTGAAGTGTTGATGAACAAATGTATAACCGTTTGAGTGATACCAGTAATTTTCAAGTGTGAAGATCCCAAGATACAGAGCAAAAGAAACAAAATGAACAAAGCTTATAAATCGGCACGCCTAGTCCTATCAATAACTACTTGAACTTGAAATAATTTGTTACCATTTACGGATTACTGTAGTCTCAGTTGTTTTTAGAAGGGAGGAATCTATTCTTTTAAGTGAATAGCACATTCTATCAGAGAAGAATAATATTATAGTACATCTGTGTGGCGTTTGATTGTTAAAATTTTGCAAATAGGTAGTAATTGTGCTAGTTGAATGCAATTTGAGATCCTTTATGTATCGTAAATGACACTGGATGATAGCCAGGATGCTAGTTGATTACAGAAAATCTGGAGAAAATATGTACCTTTTATTGTTATAAAATATACCTTTTATGTTTGCAATGCACATATCTTACCCATTTTGCGGCTGTCTAGAAATCTAAACTGGATCATTTCATCAACTAATCGATGGTTCTTATGGCATTTGCAGGCTGCTGTTTAGGGCCACACTTGTGCCCCAGTATACTTGAACCATATAACTGATTTTTGCTTATTTGACACCATGTTGCGAATTCGAGCAAGGTGTTATGCTATTTTTACGAGCTAGCCCTTTGTGGCAGTTGTTTGTTACTTAAGAAATAGACATGACAGATTATGTAACGAGATTTACATCCCTACATTATTGGTGGTGCATATTATATAATAAGGTTATTGGTGTTGGAATAACATATGGGCAACAGTCCTATTTACATTGTTTGTTTGAAATATTTTGTTCTCCTGCCTCTGTTGTGTTGCTCTCGGTATTTTTTCCAGTGAGAAAAGGTTAGGGAGTTTAGAAGATCAATCAAAGTGATAATGCATCTGCAATTAATGATCGAATATCTCGACTCAAGCCGTCGGTTTATTCATGCTTTTGCTCTAAATTTTTTCTTGCTTGTAAGTCTGATGCGATAATTGCTAGCTCGTACTTTGTTTCCCGAATTTGTGTTCTGCTTTGTGCTCGCTTCTGGGTCGAGTGAGGTTGGGATTTGGTGGTTGTTTTTTTTTTGTTGTTGTATATGTTTGTTGAAAATCTGGGAAATCCAACCAAAGGGAATTTTCTTTTTGAAGAAACCCAACTGAAATGCCTGTTAAATAATGGAAAGTTGATGCATAGTCAATTGATTTCGGTTGAATAATAGTTGGACTAAAGATAAAAGCAACTATTTTTTTAACATTTACTAGTATCTTAATTGAGATATATTGTTTGGATCTAGGTCACAGTGAAAGTCTTTCACCCCTCTCAACAAATGTATTTAGCAAGGCTTGAACCCTGTTATCCTTCATATATTTAGCATGTGTTACCAACTGAGCTAGTCCTTATTGGTAAAGATAAAAGCAATTATGAATGGAAATATTGGCTACCTCATATAATGCGGGTATTTCTGATGTATTGGTGGAAATGTTTTTCTTTTTGGTTATTTTAAGGTGCAATTATATAAATAACAGAATTCTTCATATAATTTGGAGGATCTCCATTAATATCATGTCACCTAATTTGCTTTTTTAGGAAATTAATTTTCTATCTGTACACTTATGAATCCCACATGGACTAGTCAGCATTGCCAACTTATTGGATTTAGGGATTAGCCACTAAGACGTTAAGGTGTTGTGTTGTTGGTATTGCAATTGCTCTGCATTTTGCTTGTCAATGTGACAGTTTTCCAGTCTTGTTGTCTAATAAATTGAATGTGAACGTCAGTTTGCTAATACAATTTCACCACAAAATGTCTAATCCTACTTTAAGGTATTTAATTTTCAATAGACTAATTCCTATAATGTAGTTTCTATTGATTTCAGCAAATAAGCTTTGCACAAATTTTAAATCAAGTCTGTTACAAATTCATTCAATTCAAAAGAGAAAGGCCTTCTATAAAATCCAAGTGTTTTTGAAATATCATGTACCTGATGAATCTACTTTTATAATTAGTGGATAAAATGTCATTCATCCCAAGATTTTCTAAATACGGGACATTTGAATGATGATGTATTATATGGTATTGAAGTGATCAGTTATTAAGTTTTAGAAATCTCGCTTTTATTTTGGGATGCTTACAAATTGAATTTAGAGTGATAGTTTATTGGTAGGACGTGGGAAGATTTTCTTGGCTTTATTAGGAAAGTTGTATCACGTTAAATAATGTGACAATCTCATTTTTTATTCAATTAACAGCGTTGTTTTCTTTTATGGTGAGAGTACTAAACTCATGACATCTTGCCTATACTTTTGAGATGTGCACCAATTGAATTACACATGAAAAGAAAAAAACATATCGTTATATTAATGATATACATTATTAGAAAAAAGCTATTAGGTTGAGTATACATTATGTCACTATTTTGGTTCAAATCGATAACTGTGTACGTCTTAACATTTTTATCACCCGTCACTCCATCCAATACCGACACAACTTAACAAGTGTAGCTGAGATTGAAGAAAACATTTAGTGGAAACAATAGACATGTACAAGATTGGTGAGGATTTCAAAGTTATGGAAAAAAATGACGAATTATTAAGTATGTTTGTTAGTAGTTGTATAATTAAATAGCAGAACAACCCCACCTCTACTACTTGGAAAAAATGTCAAGCATATGAAATCTGTTGGCTTAGAAAGCCAGTTGTATCCAGTTGGCCTATTTTTCTTCTAGGAAAGACTCGTCAATCATTGATATTTTGTTTTGCTATCGAACAATAAGACTGTACTGTACAGTTCAATTCGTCGACTTATATTTGATGACTAGATACAGTGCGATGGAAATGAAAAAACAATGTCTTCGATTTGATGTTTATGTGAATAAAAGTCAGATACGTGTAAGATTTGGTGAAAGGATAAGAGAGCTAAGAAAGGGTACACCAATGCGGTATGGACAAAAACAGAATATGATGGGTGTAACGAGATATTATTAACAAAATTAAGAAAAATTGATTGGTTTCTGTTCCATTTATATTCTTTTACGGTATATAAATGGTCCCTTTGATTGATTTTTTTTGCATGTCGGCGTGGTGAAGGGGGGTGTTGGATGTATGCAATCTTGCCCTTACAGTAACAAATTAAGAGGAAGTTTAATAATTTTTTTCATTTTTCATTTCTCAAACCTCATTTTACAGGATCTATAACGTTTTTCTCCATTCATTTATCCTATTTTTCATTCCTTACTTTAAAATATTATTATTTCATCACTATTACTTTAATATATTTGATTTCAACACAAAAAGCAACTTATAAAACAATAAAAGAAAACAAAAATAAATATTATAATAATTTTTAATTGATTTCCCCATTTAACAGTACCCTATTTTTTAGGGAATATTATATAAGAATCATTGAATTTTTGGTTCATTCCTCCTGTAGTTTTGTCTTTGGACTTACTCTAAGTAATGATTTTTCATGCGTGACTTTACATTAGAAAAAGTTCATATAATTTTACTAATCTAAAGCTAAAGAGCGGTGGATGTTTTAGTCTATCGAACTGAGCCATCGATCAGATCTGAAGAAATATAAAGTTAGGTATGGGGAAATCAAAAAGACATTTGTGATATAAAGACCACAAAGTGTACCAGAGCAGATCTAATATAGCTGGAGAGAATTAAATTTCTCAACCGTTACCTTGGTTTTGTCCCATAATCAGTTGCCCATCCGTACCTATAACTCTCTGTCTTTGCTGCTTCTGCATATTCATTCAAGAGTCTAACATGCACTTCTCTTTTCGCTTAGCTGTCCTCTATCCCTTTTATTAGCTTTGCTCATCTTTTTGTTTAACTTCTCACATCTTTGGCCAGTTTACAGTTGACATGATCAGCCTCAACTATTAATTACTTCACATACAACTATACAAGTCTCCATTTTGGTCAACTTATATTCACTTCACTTCAATTGCAATAAGCTTTCAAAGCTTTTTTTTCCAGCTCATTTTTCATTCAGTTCAGTTCAGACTCATTAAATTTCGATTCAGATTCATTAAGTTTCCACTAAATTTTAGATAACTTGCATTCCATTCAACAAATTTTCAATAATAGTAAAGCTTATTAAATTTCAAATCATTCGAGTATAGATTTTAATATCATTAAGTTGCAATAAGTTTCATTAAGTTTTGGGTCAATAATTTTCGTTACGACATCATTAAGTTTCAGTTGAGTTTCAATTCAGTTCAGTTCTGTCTCATTCAATCCAAAAGAACAGGGCCTTAAGGGCATGTTCTTTTCGACTTATTTTTCATTGAGTTCACTTCAGGTTGATTCAGTTGTAGTTTTGTTCAACTTCATTAAGTTTAGTTTCATTATGTTTCTATTAAATGCCTATTAAGTTCAAATGCCATTTAATTTTAATTAGTTTGATATACATTTTAATTTCATTAAGTTTTAAATAAGTTTCAGTTCAGTCCCGCTGCTAGTCATTCAGTTCAAAATAACATGACCTGATTTTAGATAATTATAAGTTTATACCGAACTTTGTTTTGGTTTAGTTCAATTCAGAAAAGAAAAATAAAAGCCGAAACTCTTACATCACAAATTAAAGAACATTCATTTACTTGATCGTCGTGTTACATTGAGCCATGGCCCTTAGCCACATTTTTTTCGTTACAAACGCATAATTAAGTGTTTTACATCCATCTTGTTTAATTCAACTTGGAAATTTTCAATGTTGGAAATTTGTATAGGATCAACAAAGTGTACAGGAACTTGTGATTGTGATTGAATGAACGTTTTATAAATTTTGATTAGTGTAAAAGCAAATGAAAGATACAAGTAAATAAAATATCGAAGTTGTGATACATAGTACAGATAATTAATTGGCCTTTGCCGTCTAATTAATTAATTAGCAGTGGTCCACTTTCCTACCAAATAATACATAATATATTACCGATCAATTTATGAAAAAGCAAATAAAAGTGAAAATTTATATGACATCTCCTTCATCAATAATGTTAGTCCAAATGTATGGTAAACATCCTTAACTTGATAATTTTTTTTAGATGAACTCTTATACTTTGAATGTCATTACTAGGAACTTAAACTTAGACAAGATGTTCACTTTAGTATCATACCTGTCATATGTCACCTTATGGTTGGATAATGAAAAATAAAAAAATTGACATAGTTGAAAAGTCAAACCAATCACAACGTGACACATGACATTGAAGAGCTGAAGTGTACGTTTTGGTAAGTTTGGGATGCTGAAGTGAATATTCTGGCCAAGTTTGGATTCTTAATGGTGACACTTCAAAATTTAGGGATCTATCTCAAAATTTTTGTAAAGTTTGAAATGCTAAGTATGCATTAGAACTATAATTTTATGAAGATTTATTTCATACGTTATGGGGTCATGTACACCATTATTGTTGGATGATTTGCCGTTGATTTATATGGTTTGCAAAACAAGATATGAAACCCATAATCAATCATAAAAGAAAGTAGCATTTTCTTAATTACTTGAGAAAATTATGTACTTTAGAAACCACATAATTATATAAAAGAACTGATAGATAATTGAAATCTTGAGTGCAATAATTAGCTTTAACAATCTCGCCACCCCAAACCACATAATTAACCAGCTATTATGTATAAAAGTGACAAGTACACATTATTACATAGTGTAGTTGAAAAATCGAAATAAAAGTATACATATTAATTATGGTAGAACGAAAATAAGCACACGGGTTTCCAATTTTTTTTTTTCCGTTTTGCAAAGCTCGAGTTTTGTTCGCATTTTCGGTGTCTATTTTCGTTCACGTTTTTGTTTCCCGAGCTATTTTGGTGGGAGGCAAGACGAGAGGCTTAAAGCCGTAACTAAGAGTAGCTTGCCAAGTTTTGTCGACATTGAAAAAATTACTGCCGAATTCGTCGACATTCCACCCTTCTAGGCCATGCACGATCCCTGCTATTCTCCACGCACTCATTACCCTTCTGGGCAACCAATTCTGCATTTTGATAAATCTTTCAATTTACGGTACAAATTTTATCGATAGCCTAACTTAATAGTAGTTACCTCGCAAGAATCCACATTTTCGAGGGAAGATGGAACTTCCATTGCAGGTGTTGTGTAGTAAAGGCAGTCCTTTCGGTGTTTGTTTAGGGGAAACTGTGACGTGGGAATGAATATTGTGCCGGCTTTTGCCTTCTTTTGCTCCTCTTTATTTAGTCCTTCTCCAGCTATCCATGTCTAACACCCCAACATTACATTTATTAGCTACTTATAAGATGTCTATTGGGTCTATAATTAAGTTAATATAATAGTATACCTTGAGGGAATAGTTTGATGAACGGATTAGATTGTTGGTGGAGTTATGAGTCTCAAATGATGACTTGAGCTTCTCATAGTCTTCTTTAAGCGGAACTGCAACCTGAAAGAATATAGTTTTGTTCAGTCTCTCATGTGTTAAATAAAAAGGCTCAATTCATCAGACACACTAGTGTATCTGTTTGCTCTCTTTAAAAATCAAAGCCTACTACAAGTAGGAGCAATAATATAAAAGATCGGATCTTCCATATCACTCGCAGGACCCCCATTCGATTTATACCACATATTCAAATTTATTTTTTCAAGAAATTAATTCTCTCCAAACACTTAGACATGATCTTAATGGGGTCCTTTATATAATGGGACCTACAAGTAGACATGTGGGCTTTCACATATATTACATGCCAATTGATGTAGCAATTATATAAAGGACCAGATCCTACATGTCACTCGACTCGAGACCCTGTTGAATTTGTGCCGCGTGCTTCAAATTTATTCTTTCAAAAAAAATAATTTTCTGTCTCGAGACATATCACATGATCATAACCGGACTTCTCCATGGACCAGTCTTTTATAGGAATTGCTTAATTACCTGGATGCCATTCTGGCAGAGAGTAAAGGCAACAGCTGAAGCAACTTTATTGGGCCTGCCGGTGAGCAGTAGCTGAGTAGTTCCCTCGGGGATGGAGTTAAGAACAACCGCAACAACAAGACTAGTTCCATCAACAACCTTGGTTTTGATCGTTGGATGCGTCTCCACTTGCAGTTGACCATGTTTGTCCATCAACTCATCCACCTGATTTAACAGGCCAAGGCTCAACACTTTGACCCCCTTCTTGTCTGCTTCAGCTATGGCTTCCTCTATCATCTTGTTGATTGCCTCCTTTTGCCTCTTCATCTGGTACTGTACCATCAGTCAATTGCAACACATCAGGATCCATTAGCTATATATTAACATCAAATTATAACAACTATCTAAATCATAAAACTTCAATACGTAGGAATTAATTCTTATAGTTAGCCATAAACAACCTCTAATTGTGCCCTTGAACGTCATGTTTCAATTCTTAGATGATTTGACTTATAAAAAATGTAACTTTTTTATTTTTCTCTTTTCAACCAGAACTTGACCTGTGACAATCACAGGACGTAGTGGTGCCTTTTTTTTACAGGTTCAAAAGTTCAAGAGCGTAAATGAATAGTTAAGGCCAACCACAGGGATCTCGATGAGTTAAGCCGAGTCAATAAGAACATATCATACTTGAATGGTGTACTTTGGAATAGCCCAAGTCTGCAAGTTGAGCTTGTGAAAGCGCTGCCACTCAACAACAAAGGCTGTTCGACCGTAGACCCAAGTCAAGGCCATGGTCCAGAGGGTAACGGGCCAGAAGAACCAGAGGTACAATCTGCTGGTTAAGGGCCTAGAGGCGAAATGAGCGAACCCAAAGCGCAGATGGTAAACGGAGTGAGGCGTGGTCAAATGTGTGAGGTGCACCACGTCGGGCAAATCCTCGGGCCTCTCGAGGGATCTCTTGTAAATCTCGTTGGTGGACTTGTCCATGGTTCCGTAGAGGAAGTCGTAGAAGGGCATGAAGAGGGAGTAGTTGGTGCGGAACTGGGTGTGGTGGAGGGAGTGGAAGGAGGGGGTGTAGACAATGTATTTGAGGGGAGGGAAGACGGCGAAGACCCAGTTGGGGATGAGCTCGAAGTTGCAGTGGCCCATGTTGTTCATAAAGTCGATGTAGGTCAAGTACAGGATGAAGCTGAAGATGGAGGCGGTGCCTGTTAAGAGCGTTGTTAAGATGGGTATGGCGAAGAGGAGGAAGTAGGCTATGTGCTCCGCAAACGGATGGATCACAGCTGCAATGCAAATTCAACATCAGATTAGTGAAGTTAAAAGAAGTAATACATATGTCACTAAGAGTTTAAGACCTTGGTTGGCTTATAATTGTTGTTGGATTTGATGGTTTAAAATGGTGCTTGCTAACATATTTTGAAAGGAAAAACATAGTATATCATATCATATAAATTTTAAGGCTTGTTGAATAAGGGAATTCTATAGTTGGCTCTAAATGTACATTTAGAGCATAAACTCACAAAAAGTTTGAGATGAAAAATTAGGAAACTACTAAATTTAAAGGTTTAAGATGGTGCTTGCTTATATATTTTTAGAGGAAAAACATAGTATATCATATCTTATAAATTTTAAGGCTTGATGAATGAGGGCCTTCTATAGTTGGCTCTAAATGTACATTTGGAGCATAAACTCACAAAATGTTCGAGATGAAAAACTTGAAAACTACTAAATTTAAAAGTCAAACTAACTAGAATTTGATCTGTGACGTTTGAATGAAAAACTAGTGCATTTTTTTAGGTTCAAAGTTGAAACTTTTCTAAAGTAATAAATGAGCATTCATGGCCAACTGTAGGTTTCAATGTATTATGTGCCCAACAAAGATTTATTAAGGGAGTGAAAGGAAAAGAAAGTACAGGTAATGGGCTCGGTTACGATGGAGGAGTGGTGGTGGGAATGGTAGCGAGAGTAGAGGAAGTGGTGGTGAAGTGCCCGGTGGAGCCAATAGTACAGGAACTCCACCGAACCAGCGTGAATCAGGAACACCACTATTATCCCATCGGTCCTCCAATACGGTAAATGTGTCGACAAATGGCTGGGTATAAGCATCAATCCAACGTAAAACAGAAACGCATTCAGCACTATCTGATCATCCCTGCAATCCACTCAAAAACATCACTCAAATATGTTCATAGCTTATTAACTGATAGATTAACAAGCAACAAACAAACCAGTTCTTTTCTCGGTCGAGCTGGTTGAATTCGATGGGTTTATCGACAATCCTGTTGTTCCCCTTGGCTGTTCGGTAGCGGGACAAACTAATCCACAGCTGGTTGTGCAGCATTCTCCATAGTATCAGCGGGAATATCAGAAAACTCGAGAGGTCATTTCCGCCTTCAACCAAGTACGAGTAGCCGTGCTTGATCACAAATGGAGCATACACTATATGCTGCAAATACACACATATCATATACCTATAACAAATCTATAGCACATCTATAAGGTGAATTTATGTGATTTATTAAGGAATCGAAGCTCGTTAACTCACCTTAAAACTTCCAAGAGCTTGCCATGGCCACTCTGTTAGAATTCCAGGCGTAGTTGCCATTCTTGATCTTCTTAATCAGTAGATTTGTTGTGTTTGTATGTTAATTGTTTGGGCTATACATATATATACATGGATTTTAAAGCCAACCATATGTGCTACACCATCATTAATTAACTAGCCATGTCCTAATTAATGCTACCTTGCCACGTTATGTGCTATTATATTTTTTTGTACGCCTAACAAATTCTTGCTATTTTGGTGGAAATTCAATGACATGATTCAAAAGAGATATGGTGCATGATTCAAATGAGCAAATAATTGAGTAATATTTCTTGTAATTGTCCCCAAATAATACTTTCTCAATTATTGAGTTAAAAGTGTGTGAAAGCTATACTATTATGAAAGTCCTAGTAGCAGTAGTATATGTTCCATTCATCCATGCTCAATTATTGATGTATAAATCACCATCAGTAGTTCTAATAATTGTAGACCAAAAAGTAACATAATTGTAGACCAAAAAGTAACTTTGAAGTACCTTGTTAACACAATAAAGCAGTAAAAATACGGTATTTTTAATTTTCAATATAATATGGTATTTTACTAGCATTTTGTTAACACAACAAATCATTTATCACTGCACGTATAAAGTGATAGCATATGTGTATATATATTTTAGATTGTAATTAAGGGCAGTGTTGTCATTCGTTGTATCATAACACTATAAATACAAGTATTCCTCTCCACTCACGTTAAGTTGGAGATTACAAAACCCTAGATTTATTATCTTGGTGCCACTGGCTTACTGCCAAATTTTTTTTTTCGGCCACCACATCTTCTCTTCCTTGATTAATCACTATCGATCATGGCCACTTCTGCAACCTTTTCTACAACACTGTCGACTTTAGCAATTGCCGCCCCAACTGCTGCCATTCCATCCTTCTCTCACCAATTACCTGTGAAACTCGATTCAACTAATTATGTGTTATGGAGAACACTAATTAAAACGATGATTGCTGGCTGTGGCTTGTTAAAGCATATTGATGGAACTGCTGTCGTTCCAGCCGAATACCCCTAATCCTGCTTATCTTGATTGGTACCAAAGGGGTCAACAGGTGGTCTTGACACACTTCTCAATTTGCACCTATTGATATAGGCACTTTCAGGTGTCACACTTGTCAAGCGTACAATCATTATTCGTGGGAATGCCCTTCAGCAGCAAGGAACAACCAAAACCGCCCCTATTACCCACCTATTTCCAACCATACCACTGTTCCAACCTCAAACGTTAACTGGATTATGGACAGCGGAGCATCTCATCACATTGCTTCAGATTTGGGACAACTGAACCTGCATTCTGAGTACTTTGGTCTTGAGGAAGTCCACTTAGGTAATGGCTCCTCTCTTTCTATTAAAAATGTTGGATCTGCCTCTATTTCTGCTTTACATAAATCTTTAGCATTGTCGCCTATTCTTCATGTTCCTGATTCCAATACCAATCTGATTTCTATTAGTGCGTTGACAAATTCTAACGATGTTTCTGTTGAATTCTTTGACTCATATTTTGTTGTGAAGGACCTAATTTCGAAGCTGGTGATCCTTCGAGGCCAGAATAGAAATGGATTGTACTCTCTTCAACCAGGTGCTCCTGATCATGTTAGATGTCATCTTACCTCATTATCTACTTGGCATGATAGACTGAGACATCCAACACCTTTAGTTGTTCGTTGTCTTCTTCATCGTCAGAATATTGCTTTTTCTTCTAATAAAGAATCCTTAAGTCATATTTGTTCTAGTTGTGCTGTTAGCAAGAGTCACAAACTACCATTTTCTTTATCAGAGTCTGTTGCTTCTGGACCTTTAGATTTGATTTGTTCTGATGTTTGGGGTCCTTCACCCATTACTTCTCATGATGGTTTCTCTTATTATGTTCTCTTTTATGATTCATTCAGCAAGTATACTTGGATTTACTTTTTGAAATATAAATCTGATGTCTTGAGTACATTTATCAATTTTCGTTCTGTTGTAGAGAAATATTTTGGTCGGCCTATTAAGGTCTTCCAATTTGACGGGAGTGGAGAATTTGTAGCCATGAAAAACTATCTAGTTCAACATGGGATTCAACATCGTATGTTATGTCCATACACTCCGGAACAAAATGGGACAGCAGAAAGAAAACATCGTCATATTGTTGAAACCGGGTTAACTTTGCTTCATCGTGCGAATATTCCAATGTCTTTTTGGAGTAATGCATTTGATACACCAGTTTACCTTATTAATCGCATGCCATTATCTTCTTCACGTCATGTTGCACCATACTCTTGTTTATTTCACTCTGAACCTGACTATGCATCTCTTCGTATCTTTGGTTGTCTATGTTATCCGTGGCTTCATCCTTATACTTCTTGTTAGGTTCCAAACAGGTTGAGTAAATGGTCAGAGGGGGGTGAATGACCCTTTTTGCGGAAACGTGGTTTACTTTAAAACTTGGCTCAAGAATCCGGAATCTTAACTGGATCCGGATCAAGTGAAACTATGAGCTTTTGACTAAAATTTTAACACAATCTATTTTTATCCTGGTTCGGCCAAGCCTACTCCAGTCTCCAAAACTCCTGTTGGGCTTTAATTCACTATTCAATTCCTTTCACGGGCAGGAATTAAGTCTTTTACAATTTGTCTCCGAAGAAATCCTTATTCCAGATGTAGGATATACCACTAAGCCTATCAATTGCTTAGCTAAGTCCTTTCAACAGGATATACCGTTTCTAATCTCTCCCCGATCTTAGAAACTAAGTCTCAACTTAACAATCACCCGATTGAAAAGCTTTACAAACGAATTCTCTTAGAAA
>CAOJBJ012783415.1:0-14928 GCA_948291685.1 Euphorbia celastroides
CTTCTTTTCACTTTCGCACAACTACACACACTCAGAATCCGAAACGTATGCTCTCGTTTCGCTGGACAAAGCTACTGGTTTCGCTCAAGTTTCAAACCCCTGAGCGATTTCAAACTCCTGGGAAGAACGAGAAAATGGGGGCAAATATGAGAACGGGCCTTTTTATAGTAAGTAAGCAATTTTTTGAAATCCCCACATTGCCCCTGCTGACATGGCCGATTTTAACGGTTAAATGCCGTCGAGCCTCTTTTTGTTGACAGATGTAAACATCAGGGGTCATTTTGCTTGGTTTTGAACATCATGGGGTATTTTGCTTAAAAATGAAACATCAGAGGGTTTTTTTGAAGTTATCCCTAAATTAATCATATTTTGAATGGGAGGACCTGCCGTCACATGTTTTTAGAGCCAGGAAATAGAATGTACTGATTTGATTTCTATATTTAAACTGCAAGACAAGTCTTCATCACTATTTTAAATGAAAAAAAACTGCATAAAACATGCCATATAATGAAAATTAATAAAATCAATGAAACAGTAAAAAGTCAAAGTCTTTGAAATGCAACTGTCTGGCAATAAGACTTTTCTGATACGTTTACTGACCAGGTTATTTTCTAAACGAGGTTAATTTATTTTACTTTTTTTAATATCACAACTGAATTAAGTTTTATAAATTGATCTTATGATCTAATTTTGCGGATGGATATTTTTTTGTCATTGCGTTTTTAATCTTGAAGTTAACGAAATTTTGTTATACAAAATTGCAATATCTTTTAATTCACTGTAATGCGCTAAAGAATTGCATAAATATATTATTCAAATTAAAAAGTAAAATGCATTTTTATGTTGTTGGCTCACATGAACTAGTGAGTTGATTGCCATATATACACACATAAACTAAGCACCAGAAATGCATTTTTCCACAAAAGTTCACAAAGTGAGGGTTAAATCCTAGGAATTTGAGGCGTAATCACCAATGACAATATACATATTAACAATCGCAAGATACAAAATTAAAAACCGTAATTAAATCAAGAAAGACAGAGCCGCAAGGCGAACATGGGACACGTGAGGCTTAATATTTACAAAAAATGCAGTTTAAGTAATTAAATTTGTTAAGAAATGTAAAAAGAAAATAATATAAATAAAGATAAACACCACCTGTACGCTTATAAATACTGATAAAGTCCCTGTCTGAAACCAACAATAAAAAAAATTGAAAATACAAATTAAAAAGCTTCTGGTCTTTTTGTTGCTCTGGAAATCCCCAAATTGAGCTTCCGAAGTCGAAATGTGCTTGATTTTGCTGTGCGACGAGGAAGAGACAGAACTGGGAAGACAGCAAGCCCCTGGATCGTGTCCGTACTGTGGAGGTAAAGTGGAAGCCATTGATGTAGAAAGAAAATGGAGTTGCTGTTTTCTGCCGATTTTTTACAAAATTAAGAGGAAGTTTTCTTGTTCTTTGTGTGCTCGCCGATTGGAGCTCTATCACTGATTCCTTTTGTGAACAGAATAAACTCCTTTGTTCTAATTTCTTCAACTGGATTTTCTTCGGATTTTTTGTTTTGCTAGTAAAATATTGTTCTCTGGTGATTCTGTCGATACGGCGGACATAGCAACGATGAATGGCAACTAATGGAAAATATTTATAATTACTCTCCTTTTTTAAAAAAAAAAAAAAATTCTTTATTTAAAATTGGATGAGTAATTTGAAATTTAATGGAATAGTTGAATTTCTCATCTAACTGTAAATAAGATGTTTTGAAAGAAAAAAAACCACTATTTAATGTTAGAAAATAAGATACTAAGAAATTCCGGTAATAGCAATACCAACTGGTGTGGTTATGTCTTGTTTGGTTTGATTTTGGTTTTGCGTTGATTTGGATAAACAAAGTGAAGATTCTAGTGATTTTGATGGGGATGAGGCACTTAGGCTGAGAACAAACACAGAATCTTCTCTACTTTTCTCATAGGCTAATATATCAGAAAATATTGAATATAAAAAGCCGATTGGCTTTTCAAGTTTGAAATATGACTAATCAATTCAACAAATTATTTTCAATTATTCAGATTTTCAACAGAAACAGATATACGGCTATGATAAAAGAGCAAGAAGAATGACTGCACACAATTGGCGTTTGTTCTCGTTTGAAAATATACCGCTGTTAACTATTAACTTGATTTTTTTTTATTCCTTCCTCTAATTATTTACAATATACAAGTAATTATACACATAATGTACCTTGAATTTGCTTCAGTTAATAATTACAAAAGCAATCATATAATTCTATTTTTGTTATACATATATAGTTTGATGTTTATTGGTGGTTGTAATTAATATATGTAACTTAAATCTTTTTCACTTCTTTATATTTATAGCTTCTTGTTCCTTATACATTTGTTAATGAATAAGAGAACTCCATACTTCTTATCTCTATTTTCTTATATATTCATCTAGTGCACATTTTTGTTCTTCTTATTAATTTACAACAATTTTCTTATTTATAAAAAGCTTAATGCATCACGGGCTCTCTGATCTTTGCCCAAAAAGTCTGCCACCTCCTGGTCTTTATGAACAATCTCCCAACTCTCTCATTTTTTAAAAAGTATGCCCCATAACTCTCTCAAACAACGAAGTCATCTCTCAGCTCGAGAAGTGTATTACACTCTCCTGTCACTAATGAACTTTGAAAAGTCAAACCAATCTCCCTTCGACAGTGGCATATATGAGTTAAAATTTGAAAAAAAATCAATTAAGTCCCTAAAAACCTATGCTTTTTATTTTTACCCTCTTCCGGCCAAAACTTCACCGGAAACCGACGGTGATGGGGGGTTGATGGCAGTGTGATCCCCAATGGTGGGGGGTCGCCTGAGGTGTGGGGTCGTCGGTGGTGGGGTCGTTGGCGGTGAGAAATAGTAAACACTCTTTAAATTTCAAAACTTGCAACGTCAGCTGTCATGTCACACCGAGAGAGCTATGAGGTACAATTTTGAAAAGTATAGAAAGTTGCGAGATCATTCACAAAGATCAATGGAACAACGGGTTTTTTAGGTAAAGATCAGGAAACCCGTGATGCATTAGGCATTTATAAAATCATGCATTGCATTTACATATTTCCAAATATCATGATTACCATACTAAACTTCATTTAGGCTTTTATTTGTTTTTGCGTTTTTTCATGATACAATAATGTTAATTTTTTTTCCAAACACATCCATTCCTTAGTGTTGCAAACGGGATGGGAAATCTCAGAACTTGACATTGAAGTAGTAGAAATTACTCCCGCCGATGGAGACAGAAATTCCCGTTATGAATTCCAGTGGATGTGGGGGGATTTTTTCGTTCTCGAAACGTTTATGAAAATGGGGATGCGAAATGCATTCCCCGCCCTAAAAAATAACGTTACCCGATAACTCTCGTTGGAGAATTCCCAAAATATATGATATTATATATAAATTTCTAAGTATTATCCTTATAGCATATTATATGGTGACTTTATTTTTTCCTTATTTTGCCACCATCACCATTGGATTGAAATTCATCCCACTAATTCAATGGTATGAAAGGTAAAGTAAACTTAAAAAAAAAAACAAAGTCATCATAGCCTTTACCCTATCATTATATATTAAACTTTATAAGTTTTAATTACACTTTGTAAGATCTATATTATGTGATTTTTTTCAAGTTAATCTATTCAAAGTAATTTTTAGCATTAAAAGCTCTTATACTATATGTATGTTAAGACGTTAAGTTAATTTGACATTGAACTAGTAGAACCATTACTTAGTCCAATGTTGTACTAAGTTTTTTTAAGCATTTAAGTGAATTTTAAAAATGAAACTTTGGAAAAAAAAAGTTATCTTTTATGGGGTAATGGAGAAGACCCAATAGAAATGGGGAATACTAGATTAAAAAGTGGGGAAAATATTTCCCCCCAATCCGTAACAGGGGTGGGGATGGAGAAAATTTTTCACCTGAAACCTTAATGAGAATGGAGATGAAAATTACATTACCCGATCCAATAAACCTCATTTGCAACCCTATCATTCCCCCTCAACTTGGCTCCAAGCACCTAATGTCACCTTCAAATTTTTTAATGAAACACTTAGCCCTAAACTTGACAACCTCATAACTTACCGTGACGCGTGCATTTCACCACTCTTACTTTAAAAGGTGAATCAAACTCGCACTTGCATGCCCCATAAAAGCTGAAATAGTGAAAAAGTTTGAAAAGCACACCCAATTAAATAGAAACATGTCATGGATGGTAAGAAAATCAATAAAGTCCCTAGCCACAATTATTTCAATAACATTCATGCTTGTAATGCCTTTCAGTTACACGATCTTCCTCAAACATGCACATGAAATTTATAGACCTTAAATTATTAAACACAAAATCCATCATAATCTCCTGCTCGGACGCAAAATCCAACGAAAAAAATAATTAAACACCAAATCCAGTAAGTTAAAGTAGGTTAGATTTGTTACCTGGTTCAATAACTTAGGAAAAAGGTTATTAAACCATCATTTGTGTATTTCCGTTCATGTCTTTATAACAAATGCAATCTTTTTGCATTACATGATCAGTGGTACTCAGTTGTATGCAGGTTGTACGGTGGGGTCGATCTGTTTACGCGAATTTATCCAGTTTCAGCTTACAGTGAACGTTGCATCTCTCATTATAAATGTTGTTGCTGCAGTTTCATCTGGTGATGTTCCCTTAAATGCCGTCCAGGTTTGTATTTTCATATCGCTAAAAGTAAACGGTTAAATTCTGGGAACCCCACATTCCTAATCTTTGTTATTACAGCTTCTGTGGGTCAACCTTATCATGGATACTCTTGGAGCCTTGGCATTGGCTACTGAACCTCCAACCAATCACCTCATGCATAGGCCCCCTGTTGGTCGCAGGTACTGTTACTCGCTTTTGGATGAAGTGAAAATGATTTCTAAAATCGTTACGTTCTTAATTATCTGCCTAAAGTCATGTGTATTTGGTTTAATTGCTTTTCCGACATTATATTTAATTAATTTGTATCGTTTTTCTTTTGGTCAGGGAGCCGCTGATTACTAATATCATGTGGAGGAACCTGCTGATACAGGTAAGAAACTATTATTCTAATTATTTTGATATGCATGCCAACTGCAACAGTTTTGTTATAATTCAGGCGGCATATCAAGTGAGTGTCTTGCTGGTACTTAATTTCCATGGAAAAAGTTTGTTGGGGCTGAAGCATGACAACCCTGACCATGCTAACAAAGTGAAGAACACCTTGATATTCAACGCTTTTGTTCTCTGCCAAGTGAGTCTCTTACTGTAAAACTGCTTTTACTGAAGTTGTATTTTCTCTTGTACATATTAGTTTTATCATATGTATATTGCTGAAAGAGTTGATTGGTTATTGTGCAGCTCTTCAATGAGTTCAATGCTCGTAAGCCAGATGAAATGAACGTATTTGCAGGAGTTACCAAAAACCATCTCTTCATGGGTATAGTTGGAATCACACTTGTTCTTCAGGTAAAGACTCCTTTGTGTATTTTCTATGTTGGACTGTCCATTCTGTGATTTTATTTTAATTTCTTTCTGTTACAGATCATTATTGTGGAATTTATCGGCAAGTTCTTTTCAACAACCAAGCTCAACTGGAAACAATGGATAATCTGTGCTGTCATCGCCTTAATCAGGTTAGTCACAACATTCCTGGATTCATTGTTGGATAAACTTAAACATGTACCATGTGGTATTGGTGTTTTATCAAACACGACTGAGGAATTTTTTTTCTGAAAAATCTGCAAAGAGAGGATATGCAAAATTAACTCGTATAAGCATCTTGTTTGTTCTGATCTAAATCTTTGCGGGGTGATATAAAATGAACATCATTGATAAATTTGAACAGTGCACTTACATTTTTTTTTGTCAAGTAGACAATGATGTCAAACTTTAAAAAATTAAAATAAATGTTTGAAAAGTATTGAACTCTCACCTATAATCTCCAAACAATAAGATGTAATGATCAGAATGCTCAGTTGTTTAAAAAATTCAATATAAAACCACTTCTCCATTTTGTAATTTTTTTGAAACCAAATTTCCTAGTTTGCACAAAAATTCCTCAGCAAAAGGTGGAAACCAGAGGAGTGTTGTGAAATTTGCCTTTGATTTGTAACATATTAAACGTTATATATTTGTGATTTATAATAATGTGTGGTGTGGGGATGGTGTTGTGTAGCTGCTCTTGGAAAACTGATCCCGGTTCCAAAGACCCCATTGCAAAAATACCTTCCAAGAAGTCCATTCCCCCAAATTAAGAATTGAGTGGAGTTGCAACAACTTATGCTTCAATTCAATAGTTGCTAATATGAATTTGTATGTGGTTGAATTCAATTTTCAGGTGAATGAGGATCTACGTACAGCCTCTTTGGTCATACAAACAAAACAGTTTAGGACTTTTTGTTGATATTATTTTATGCGGATTTGGATAGATGTAGTTGGCTTTAGGGAGTTGTGTTATGAATTTGTTTTGGTGCTTCCACAAACTAACCTCAACGCCAAGGGGGCTTCGGATACAAAATTATACTGAATTGTGTGGGTACATATGCTAATCGAGAAGGTCAAAGTGTTTGTTTATATACTTGTCTTTGGCTGTTGTGTATTTTCAATGTTTCATCTTTTACTAACTAAAGCTCCGGCAGCAAGTTCCTACGGCACATTATAAACTAATTTTAGCCATTTCTCAACACAATTCACACAGTACTATGTTGGAGGTTCTGGGTTTAACGCTCCCCCGTATTTAGAATCTTCAATTGTTTGACAATTTAGACGTTCAAGCTATCCTCGATAATTTGAATCTTGTGATTTTTCTTTTGCCTCGTTGATTTGATTTAAACTAGTAATTTCCCCACCTATTCACATTGTATTGTAAATTATGTTGAGCCATACTCTCTATTCACAAATACTTCCAAACTAAAAGTAAACTAAATAAAATTTAAGGGATATTTTAAGTGACTTTGTTATGTTCTAAAGTATGCTTGTTTTGCCTTTAGTTGAGTGTTGTCTATAACTTCATTAAATGATGAGATAGACAAAGTAATACTTATTTCAAATAAATTATAACGTATATCAAACTAAACATAAATATGAGAGAGCTTAATTAGAGTTTTGTTTTAACAGCGTAACACCATTAAATGAAATATATTGTAGCGTTAGTGTGTCACATTGATTAGACAATACTTTCATAGTAAATTTTATATTTATTTTTAATTCCATGAAATAAGCATCATTTTTTTTATCTTTTAACTTTAAATTAAAATTTTCCCACTTATTAAATGTTGGAGAGATGCAAAATAACACTTATTTGGCCGAATGCATTCGTTAGATTCCTATCCTTTTTTAAAAAAACTTTCTGGTTCTCTCATCTTTTCATTGGATCCCGTAGGTCTCTCATCTTGTAAAAGGTGCATCTCATAAGTTCATAAATCCTATGTGGCAGCTGAGGGGAGAGTGGTTGACTTTTCAAGACTATCCGGCGACTGAATTTCGGTGATTTTAAACCTCAAACAGACATAACCCTCATCCCCTCGCTTCCCTCTCATCTCCCCTTTGCCGGATTCCCGCTTGAGAATCGGAATCGTCGTCGATCTCAGTGAGGAGAGCACCTACGCCGTCGAATGAGCCATCCAATACTACCTCCGTTAAGGGGATACCGTAACCCTCATCCACGTGCGGCCCACAAGCGTCCACTACGACGTCGATTGGGGGGCAACTGACATGTCAATAGCTGAAATTGATTCGGATACAAAGGAGAGGCTTTGTTTGGAGGTTGAGAGATTAGGACTGAGTGCTGTAATAATGGGCAGTAGAGGATTTAGGGCTTCGAGGAAGAACAGTAAAGGGAGGCTTCGAGGAAGAATAATAAAGGATTTTGGGAGGTTTTTGAGGAGAGTTCCAGTGACTTTCCGGCCAATGGAAGGGTGGAGGGGAGGGAGAGTCTCGCCGGAAGAGAGATTTGCTGGAGGAGAGATTTGGAATGAGTTAAATGGGTAAATGAGTATAAATTATATGTTTCTTATTTTTTTAAATAGAAATTGTCACGTGTCAGGTCGGGATTGGTTTGACTTTTTCAACCCGATATGTGGCGGGCGCGTGCAGCACACTCTCTTGAGTGAAAGTGATTTTGTGCTTTTGAGGAACTTAGACAATGCACTTTTTTAAAGATGAAGAACCTACGGAATCTAATGAAAAGGTGAAAAGGCGAACAACTTTTTGGAAAAAGGACTAGGACCAAATAATAATGGATTCAACACACTTATTTTGTAAAAAGTAAAGTAAATATAGTCATAATTGGTTGAAGTCCAGTTATATAAATATATGTAAAAAGTGAATTTGCATATATTCTATAATTTATTCTAATTAAATGTTATGCAGGTTATCTTTACTTTGTTTTTTTACAAAAAAAACAAAGTAAGAATAATTTTGTTCATCTCACCATTAAATCAAATGGTGAAAGCCACACATTAAAGTGGATCTCACTCATCTAATGATGGAGAAAAACAAAATAAACTTACTTTACAAAAACAAAGCCACTTTATAATCTTTCCATGATTGCTAATGGACGAATGCAAATGACTTAATTTGATTTACAGTAAATGTGATCATTCCATACTTCGAACATGGACATTCCTTTTCAAGTTAGGAAGTCATATATTTGTAAATGATGATTATATTTCAAAATTTTCTTATTAGAAGAAATTTATAAATATCAAATTATCAATTTATTGACTTCCATATAAAAGGCAAAATTTATGCCACCATATAAAACATATATGACCTGTAATGCTTTTTTTTAAAAAAATATGACCTGTAATGAAATGAGGATAAGACAAACAGATTAATTTAATAATAACAATAAATTAATGAATTGCATATAATTAATTTTGGAAAAACAATAGAAGTAAAACAAATTGATAAAGTCAAAGAAAAAATAGGCCGAAAAAAACGGGTAGCCATGTCCCCACCACCAAACAGGTTGACTTTCTCAAGTGGCAAACCTCACCACGCAACTCAAAGTACTTGTCTCTTGTACTTTCAACCTTTCGTCATTTCTCATTTCTTACTTTCTTATTTATATATTCTATCCTCTTCTTTTTTTCTTCACCATCCGTACAAATACAAATATTATTGAAATAAAGTTAGAAAACAACAACTGGGTATTCTTCTGAATTATTTTATTATTTATTCTTTGTATTTATAATTAGGTGTTCTGTCTTAATTTCTCACAATCTAGACAAGATTGGCTTGATTGGTGTACTTGTTACTTGTGTTAATCTGTTGAATGTTTTTGTTCGGACTAAAAGGATGATGTACGAACAACAGCAACAGCAACAACGACCGAATCCAATAACCGTGAAAACGGGAAAAGTTGGGGTTTCACAGGAGAAAACAAGGGTACAAGCGGAAGAAGAAGAAGAAGTGAGGCTAGAGATAATTGATTTGAGCAGCTTGAGTTTAGATTCTCTTCCTAATCCTGCTCTTAATTTGGCTCTTATTTGCAAATTAGACCTCTCCAATAACAATCTTCAGGTATTTTCATTTTATTTCGAGATGCTTAGATACTTTTTTCGGGTTTTTAACACCGTTAATTGTGTATGATCAGAGCATTCCTGAATCATTGACGGCGAGATTGTTGAATGTGGTGGTGTTTGACGTGCATTCCAACCAGTTAAAAAGTCTTCCCAATTCGATTGGATGCTTATCTAAGCTAAAGGTTCTAAATGTTGCTGGCAACTTTCTTCAGTTTCTTCCTAAAACCATTGAGAATTGCAGGTTTCTTTCTTTTCTATATTCTTAACTTTTATAATTTTGTTTTGTTTTTTCTACGTATGTTTTCTTTTGTTCTGACTGTCTTCATACTAAGCCTTTTTCACATGCCAAGTTAAAAGTTAGTCTCATACTCCACCACAGAGAACAAATGAATAAATATATTGTAAAAGGAAAATTATATTGTCTCGCTTTTTAGGTTATACTTGGTTGAAATTAAGTTTCGAGTATTGAAACCAAAACCTGATGCTTTTAGCAAAAGTTTGAAGATTGAGCTTTTTGGAACAACAGTTTGGAAAAGTAATTTCGAGCTGATCCAAATATTTATTGAAAGAGTTTGTAGTTGCATCTTGAGCATCTTAATATTAGTTCTCAGTAACATATTCAACCAATGAATAATACTCGAAAGATAATTTTAACCAAATATAATATTCCGGCATACAGAATATTGATATTTCATTTCTCAAATTCATTTTGGTGTTCAAGATTTTGTTTGATCGACCTCTCAACGATTCAGGTTATTTTTTTGTAAGGAATAATAAAAAAGAACGATTTAAGTGGTTAAAAGATTTCAATCGCGTATTTACAAGCTTTTGTCGACAAGATAGATGCATAATGCTTTAGTTTGATTTTGAACGTAACCGTTGACTACAATAAACAACCGTACTTAATTCTAGTAATTAAGTAGTTTCTGTTTTCTTTCTACACTGATTGCAGCATTTGTCAAAAAATTTAATACGTATAACTGATGTTTATGATTATCATGCATGATTAGTTAATACAAAAATCATATAATCAACTACATGAAATAACCTACCTTATAACTTATATTTGGTAAGAAAAAATATAGGATCACTCTAGATATACATAATACATTCACTTATCATTTGACAACTTTAGACAATATGTTCCTACTGATAGAGAATTGAAGTTAAAACCAATAGACAATTTTGATCAAACTGTTATTGAATAAAATAATTATAATGGATAAATACAATATCACACATCCCAACAGTTTGATAGCAACATAAGTATGACGTTTACACGACATATATGACATTAATGAAATAGAATATTCCACAGTACAATGGAATATAGAGTTAATAGCTGGTTTGACTTTAATTTTGTTGTTAAAATTGTGACAGATTATTAGAAGAATTGAATGCCAACTTCAACAAGCTGATCAAGCTGCCAGACAACATAGGATTCGAGCTGGTCAACATCAAAAAACTTTCTGTCAACTCAAATAAACTCATGTACTTACCTCAATCAATCACCCATCTAACATCCTTAAAAGCCCTAGACGCCCGTCTTAACAACCTCCGAGAGCTCCCCGAAGATCTTGAAAACCTCATCAACCTACAGGTACTGAACGTCAGCCAAAACTTCCAGTTCCTCGAAACCTTGCCCTATTCCATCGGTCTGCTTCTATCTCTGGTCGAACTCGACATAAGTTACAACAAAATCAAAGTCCTGCCAAATTCCATCGGGTGCCTGAGAAAGCTACAAAAGCTCAGTGTGGAGGGCAACCCCCTCGTGTCACCACCTATGGAGGTGGTGGAGCACGGGCTGCATGCCCTCAAGGAGTATATGAGCGAGCGGATGAATGCGGGACCCGAAACACATCACAAGAAGAAGAAGAAGTCGTGGGTTGGTAAGTTGGTTAAGTATGGCACTTTTAATGGGAGTATGACTAGAAGTAACAACTACAATAATAGTATTATCAATGAAAATGAAGAGAGGCAGGAGTTTATCATCTCCGATTATCGATCAATCGACGGACTGGCTTCTCCGAGGTATGCAGGGATGTTTTCTCCTCGTCGGCTTTTCTCAGCCAGAAGTGTCTTTTCTAGATGATGCATTCTCCAATTATATTTATTTATATACTTTTAAAAAAAAAAATTAAGTCATTGTCTAAAAGGGGTGTTCTTGTCTTCATAATCGTGTTGATTTTGTTTGTACGTACATGTATTATATATATGTATGTATATAGTAATAATAGTGTGCAAGAGCGAGTAATGACTGTCGTTTTTTGGTAATATAAAAAAGTCCGTTTGCAATGTTGTTTGGTTTGTTGAGAAATTAATAAAAAATTGTGGCATAAATTCTGCAATTATTGTCTAAAGTAGCAGCTTTTGTATATGTTCTAAGTTCTAACCATCTGTTTCATCGCTTATGATGGTTAATGGATTATCATCTTTTAATCAAACTGCAAATATGTCACATCACATATTTTAGAGTATGGAATTCTTTAGGATTATATAATTATTTAGTAACACAATGCAGTTTTGTTGTGTTAATGAAGATGCATAGTGGCTTTAATTATATATGTATTATGGCTTGATGGATTTGAATTCATGTTGCATTTGATGGTTACTTTCAGTTGATTATGATTTGTATTTCCCCATTTAAGGGATTCATTTTAATTCATTTCATGTAAATGATTTTGTAAATTTTGTGCATGAAATAAATTGAATTCCTTAAAAAATGTTGATTACAAACATACCGATCATGTTTTATAAATGTGTTGTACTGTGTGTGTTATTCATGCAAAGTTATGGGCATGCTATCCCTTGTATTTGTTTAACTCATACCTACGAGTTTCACTTTTCCAATCGAGAACACGTGTCATTTACAATCGAAATCTGAGTATTTTCTTTCAAACATCCATTTGTAATCACCTTCCATTACCACGAAAATAGAAACGAATTCAATCCTCACACATCTCCTACATTCTTATTCTATTGATCATTTTTTATTTATGATCTAAAAAGAAAGATGAAAACATTGCATAAAGGTATGTTTGTCGACTCCAGTGTTGTTTTTCGATAGTATAAGGGCTTTAAATCTAGCATGCAGGCTACCCTTTAGACCACCTACTTCATTGATTGTCAATGGTAGTGTAAGCTTTGTAACTGTTATAAAGTCTTATATACCACCCTTTATGTTGATTTCTCGATGCTACGAAGGCTTTAAACTTGGTATAAAGCCTTGTATACTTTTTCTTGAGGCATAAAAACTTTATACATAATATGTATTTTGTTAATTTTTAGACAAAGATTGCCTTATTCCTGATATAAAGAACTGTTGGTCCCTTTAGGCTGATTTAGTTAGATAGAGGGGGTGAATGTCTATTCGTTTAAGGTTTGCACAATTTATATCGATTAAAAGTCACCCGAGATTGGTCAGCGAAACAAGGTTTCACTGAGTTGACTTTGGTCAGTTAGTGGATGATCGCTTTCACTGAGTGAGTTATGCAAACGAGTATCAATAAATATGCAAACACTTTAAGTAAGAAGTCTGGAGTAAAGGAAACTTCACAACGCAATTTATACTGGTTTAGCAACCTATGTCTACATTCAGTCCTCGAATACCCTTTTCGAGCTTTATTCCATTATTGAGCTCCTTGTTGATGGAGAAACCTTTTTACAGAGTTGTATCATTTATCAAAAAAAAAAAAACTATAGTAAATAAGTACTTTTATACACTTATCACACCCCCACACTTAACTTTTTACCTTGTCTTCAAGGTAAACCAACATAGAGTGTATAAGATGTAGGTTTGTAAGAATTCTTACCTCACTTGGCATAAGACTATTGTAATGAGTACCACATTCCGACTTAGCATAATAATATAATCATAGTATCGAAATTTCTCACAAATTAGCAATGTGCAATTTATATAGCCTAGTATAAATTAGGAGCTTAGTATAAACAATTGGAAAAAAAAAAAGGAAAGTCTAAGTAAAAAATATAAATGAGAGTTTAATAAAAAGGTAAAAATACAAAACTTACCTTCTACTTTCAACAATTTTAGCATAGTATCGAAATTTCTCACAAATTAACAATGTGCAATTTATATAGCCCAGTATAAATTGGGAGCTTAGTATAAACAATTGGCAAAAAAAAAGGAAAGTCTAAGTAAAAAATATGAATGAGAGTTTAATAAAAAGGTAAAAATACAAAAACATACTTTCTACTTTCAACAATTTTTAAAATGGAGCATGTTCTTTTTTAAAAAAAGGAGATTGTAATTTAAATTTTTTTCAAAATAAGGATCTTTACTGAAAATAATGATATTATAAATTTCAGCACTCTTATAATTAAATCATATTATTTATCAATTATTTATTCAAATTAGAATATTTTTCGTAAATTTTTCCTTTTTTACGATTTAGGCCTTGTTCTTTTGGACTAAACTGAACTGAATTGAAATTTAATAGTGGCAGAATAAAACTTATTAAGAAAAACTTAATGTAAAAACTTATCGCAACTTAATCAAATTCAAAATTAGACTTAAATTAGTCAAAATTTAATAAGTTTTATTCTTATTAAAAATTTATTGAAATTGAATGAATTGAATTTAACTTATTTAAAACTTAGTGGAAATTTAATGAATCTAAACTGAACTGAAATGAATGACATATAAGTTGAAAAGAACAGGGCCTTAAATTTGAAATCATATTTTAATTATAAAAAATGGTTATACATCTTAAAAAATCCTAAATTTTTATCTTTAAAATGTATTATATTGTCATCAAATAACCTACAAAATGTCATATTAAAATAAATAATATTTAACTTTTTATAGATAAATTTTCAAAAAGAAGATTATAAGTTTTTCTCTTTTTAAATTTTTTTTTGAAACCACAAGCCCCTTTTAAAATTAAAATAAGGTTTAAATCCTTTTAAAAATTGCTGAAAGTACAAGATATGTTTTTGTACTTTACCCTAATTAAAAAGCATAAAAATATAGATAAATGTTATGGGAGATATCAAAAGATTTAAGTATATAAACTTATGGTTATGGGGGTCATAAGATTGTTTAAGTAAAAAAATGAGCTTATAGGATAGTCTTAGTTCATAAAATTGACATTGTAGAATGGTTTAAGTATATAACTTGAGGTCATATGGGATTATAGGATAATTTTAAGTGCAAAAAAATATGTCATAGGAGGTTATAACAAGGTTTTATTATATTGAATTACAGTTATAGAGGGTTCTAAGGGTCCCAGGAAGTTATGGAATGGTGTAAGTATATAAAGAAGGTTTACAAATTTCAAATTTATTTTGTTAAGTATATATTAATGTGGATTTTTTTCAATATAAAAATATTT
>CAOJBJ012783899.1:0-12130 GCA_948291685.1 Euphorbia celastroides
AAATACCCGAATTAATTGGTTCATAATAATCATTTAGATCCAAAATGGAAACAAAACTGAACAAATAATCAAAATTAGCAAGCAAATCATGCATCTATAATATATAGGTCACTTCAAAACCTTTCAGGCTGAGATCGAAATAGACAATCAACACAAGTATCACTCACTTACATCAGAAGCACCAAAAGTGCATACCAAACTTGATCTGAACGCAAGAACTGACACACAGAGAGGCAATCCATAAGATGAACATGAAATCAGCTAAAATTGAAGATGAGAAAGAGGAGACCTGCATGAGAACCATAAAGTAATCAGGTCCTTTGTCTATGGGCCTTTCTCCGTCCAAACCTACAAGGAAAACAACATCAATTAAATTTGGAGAGAGTCAGCGAAGAAGAAAAGGAAAATCAAACGAACTGAAAAAAACTGAACAACGATTCACAAAAGAAGAGACTTACCTGATTAATTGGGAAATCACTGACACTAGATAAAGAGAAGAGAGTTCGCCAACTAGGAGAGATTGATTTTCGCCATATGAACGATTTTGAAGAAAAAAGGGGAAAATAAGCAGCCCCAATTGTTGGACGTGAAATAAAATGTTGGACGCAAAGTTTCCCTCCACTGAAAAAGCGCAGACGGGAAATGTTGGACTCAATGAAAATGTTGGACGCAATGTCGTCGCAGTTTGCTTCAACATATGTCGCCGCAATTATTTACCGATGCTGTGTTGACGCAATTTCGCATCAAGAAATTAGTAAAGTTTCCATGGCAATTTTCGACTCTGTATGGACGCTATGTTGTCGCTGGTAGAGGAAAAATTATGGTTCATGCTAATTGTTGAAGCTAATCTGCGTTTTTCTTGTAGTGTAATGTAATTAACATATTAATTTTCTAACTTCCATAGAACTTATACTGAAAAATAGTAAAAACTATAGTAGTTATAAGATTTAGTCTTTAGAAATTCTGAAGAAGTTCTGTACAACTTCAATAAAAATATGGCAAAATATAGTAGTTGACGAATTCTGTCTATAACTTTTCAATAGAAATATGGTTAGAAACTTAGAATAGTTTTTTTGAGCTTTCTCATCCTTTTTACGCTCCCATTATAAAAAGAACCACGAACTCGTGTTTCTCTTTCCCTATGTTATGCACTTTTTTTCTTTGTTTTGCATTGATCTCAGAAAAAGTTGTTAAATCATTTGATATGCTACTATAGAGTTTTCTAGTTTATTCGTAGTAATCTACAAAAATAAACCATAATGAGATATTTTATTATGTTTTCCCATAAGTCATTAGTGTATGGAGCTTCTATAGAACTCTATAATAGAATTGTTTTTTAAAGAAATGATGCTGGATGTGGAAAAAAACAACCACCAACAAAAATTGAAATTAAACAATGGCACCTCGAGAAGGATACGTTAACTCACAAAGTAATAGTCTCTAATCCATAAAGATATCTGAAAAATTGTAGGATGTAAATGAACCGAGCCGCTTGCAAGTTACTCGAGGCTCGACTCGAAAAAAGCTCATTCGAACTCGGTTCATTAGTTAGAGTTGTTGATTCTTTGACATGTATGGGGACTTATCCACCTTAGATTAGAGCTGTTAATGGTTCGGATTTGTTTTAATATACTATATTCTTCAGTAAAAGTAAAAAAAATCCTTGAGCCCGTAAAGTTTTTACTACCTCCATTCCACTCCTTTCAATTTCAAAACCATAGATCGGAAGTCCAAAACAATTTAACTAAGGGCAACTTATAAAAATATATAAAAACTAACTTTTGATTTAAGAGAATGAGAACTAAGTTTAACTTATTACATAAATAACAAAAACAGTAAAACTATTATCACCAAGTATCCATTTAAATTTCATATTTACAAAAATGGCATGTCTATACAAATGCTTTATATATGTCTTACATATGCACTGCTGAAGAAAACCGAGTAAAAAGGTAATGTGATGAAGCAATTTACTCAGTTGTTCAAATAACCGAGGAAATTGATCCTTATCCTTTTTTTAGGGTTCACTGTTCCCTCTCTGTAGATGCAGCCCTATTCGATTGGGTTTCATCTCTCTTCTTGCCTCAATTCGTCATGGAGTTTGAATCATTCGTTTTGTTTGTGGCAATCGTTTTCGCCTCTATTTTTTCTCTCTCCGGTGGGTTTTTCTTGCAGTAAGGTCTCAGCTCATCGAATTTGCTGGTTAGTTGGATTTTTCTCATCTTTTATGGATTATCTAGAACACCTGCTGATTGAAGCTTTTTCTTTTGATTTGAAGGGGATCGACGGCTTAGAGGAGCGTGGAGATCATTGCTTTGACTGATATCTGAGAAAAGATTTTCAGGGATCAAGATTGCGGCATATGAAACGATAATGCTCCGTAGCTATAAACTGGGGATTTTTTGGCCGGAATTCTCCTCTGTACAGAGAAGACTCCTCTCCGTCGGCGGCGTCTGATTGCGGTTCGATGTCGCTTCTCTAGTAGTCGATCTCTCCTTTCCAATTTCTCTTTTCCGATTTCGAATTTCAGTTTGATGTAAGTAGTTGTACTCAGTCATCTAAAGCTTTTAATTCCAATTTTTTTGCTGACTTGTTGATGATTAGCGTTCAATTTTAGATCCAAATTCTGATGATGTGATTTGATTAAAAAGTTGATTGTTGTTTGTTTATCGCTAAAATTGGTTACAGGTGAGAATCTGCAGATTTGGGTATTGTGAAATTGAACTCAATTTGATATGGTTTTATGGTTATTACGGTGAGGCCAGTGGGCGGTAGTGTTCAATTTGAAGCAAACAATAGTTAATTGATTGTTGGTGCGGCAGTGTTCAATTTGAAGCAAACAAGAGTTAATTGAAAGTAGTTGGTGTGACAGTGTTGGAAGAAAATTTGGTTAATTGAATGTTAATTGGAAGAAAATTTGACAAAGGAGAGGAGAGGAGAGGAGGGAAGAATCAAGTATATCTGAAAATTTAAAATTGTCAAATTTTTAAAATATAAAATTTTCAAATATGAAAATTGTCAAATTTGAAAATTTTATATTTTTTTTATAGAAAAAATATCTTTTGACTCGGTGTTTTAAAATAACCGAGTAAAATAGAGCATAAATTTCCCCTAAAAAAGTATCATTCTACTCGGTTTTACAAAACACTGAGTAAAATGATATTATTTACCTCGGTTAAAATAATCGAGATGATTACGATTTTGCTATTTTCCTCGGGAACAAAAGTCTCAGCTGATGACCGAGGTAAAAAGTGTCTAAATAACAGAGGTAAAAGACCTCCGCCTCCACTAGTGATGCTTTACATACTCTTTATATCGCATATACATATGTTTTACATTTAATTTTCATATTATTCCGAACTGGTTAAACAGATTTTAAAACTGATTTATTTTTCATTCATTTATGTATACATATATATTACATAAAAAATTCTGAAACTAGTTTACAGACTATTGCATAAACTTTACATATGATTTACATATACAATAAATATCTATTACAAACTTGTAAATTCAATTCTGATTCAAGAAAAAAGAATAAGAATCCATTACACATGTTACACAATCAATACATTATCATTATATGTATTATACATGTCATTTTCAATGTAGAGGCATTTTATCGAACACCTTATGTGCATCCTTCAAACATAATAATCTTCATCACAATTGCATCATCTCCACCACCATTGGATCTCAAAAAACAACAACAAACATAAAAGCAAACAAACAAAATGACAATCAAAGTCGATTGCAACAAATCGGGATCGAAAAAAAAAAGTTAGAATTTAAGTTAAATAACAACTGAAAGAAATCAAAATTGAGGCTGAAATCTCACTAAAAGAAGAAGAAGAAGAAGAAGAAGAAGAAGCAGCAGCGCTACGGTGCCGGAATCTCGCCGGAAAGGAGAATCGGAGACGAAGAACAACCGAATGAAAGAAATTGAGGCCGAAAAATCTCGTCGGGAAAGAGATGGAAAGAAGAAGAAGAAGAATAAAAGGCAGTGGTTAGGGAGTCGAAATCTCGCCGGAAAGTATGGAGATGATGATCGGAGAAGAAGAACGATGGGAGGAGAAGAAACGCATGAATGAAAAAAGAAAAAAGGAAATAGGTTTTTATAGTTGTTAATTGTGTAAATAATAAATTAAGGGTGTTATTTTTGTAAATAAGTTTCATGTTGGACAATTTGTGTAAATAATTTCAAAGTATTGTATATTAGTATCAATTGCCCTTTGATTAAAATAGTTGAGAGATAAAATTTAATGACTTTCTTGATTTAAAATTACTTGATGAAATAAACGAATGTATGAGTTTAAATTAGTAAAGACTTTCAGAATTCGTGTTGCCATTACAAAAAGAAAAAATGTTTTATAAGTTAATTTTAGTATAATATTTGATTGCTAAACACTAACAAAGAAGATAAAATCCATTAAATTTCACAGATGAGCTTTGTTTATAATTTGATCTGGACCAAAATATTATAGTTGTTTGCTATTTTTGACACAAATTTTTACGAATAATACGGCTTTTAAATCTTTTTACTAACCCAGATTTGAATTGAACTAGAATTTTAAGAGAATGATCAAGCTACTCGAAATCTCCTTGACACGCGGTTTGAGAAAAATTTGTTCAAACTCAACTAATTAATAAACGAGCTTGTTGATAAATAAAATATGAGGCTTATTTATGTAAACCAGTTAAGGTTGAACCAGCTCACTTCAAGCTCAAAAACTCATGAACGACTTCGATAAAACTATCATCAATACACTAATTAAGAAGGAATACAAACTATGGTCAACTAGGCTTGTAAATATATTCTAAGAGGATATATTATTTTAATGAGATTTTATGCAATTAAGAAGGAAGGAACTAACCTTTGGGAGTTACTCCACTGGCAATGAACGAAACTGGTAGGAAGGAAGAAAACATACTGCTAATATCGGAAAAGTTTCAAAGATTTGTGGGTTGGCATTTTTATTCCAAACGTACAAGGATTATATTAAAAGTTTTGAGGTTAACAAAAAAATATTAAAAGAAGCTGGCATATGCCATCTCATTTAACTCTGTAGACAGAAATGACCGCAAATCACGGATCCAAAATGCTTTCAATTTGCAGGATTCCTTTGACACATTCACGAAGATCTCAAACATATTTAATTATTCTTCAGAATTAACCAAACAATATTCTTACGAATTTCGGAAGAACAACAAAATGCAATAACTGTAATTATGTTGAGATTATGGCTTCGGGACTCCAAAACACAAAACAAAAAAATAATAAGCAATGGTTGACAATGGTTGCAAACGGGGCGGGGATTACCCGAACCCAATAGGGACGGGGAATCCCCGTTAAGAATCCCCGTGGGTATGAGGATGGGGAATATTTCATCCCCGAAACGTTAATGAGGATGGGGATGGGAAATGCATTACCCGCCCCGAAAAATTCCCGAACCCGAACCCAATAACTTCCATTGGGGAATCCCCGAAATATTTCCAAATTTATGATATTAAACATAAATTATTAAGTAATATTCTTATAAATTAAACTTTATAAGTTATAATTGTGTTTTGAAAAGTCTATATAACGTGTTTTTAACTGAGTTAATATCTTCGAAGTAATATTTAGTATTAAAAGATCTTATGTAATATGTATGTTAAGGCGTTAAATTAATTTGGCGTTGAATTAGGATAATTGTTACTTAATTTGATATTGTAATAAGTATTTTTTGAAGTATCTGAGTGAATTTTGAGTATGTAATTTTGGAAAAAAAAAATATTTTATTAATTCTTAATAGGGTAACGGGGAATACCCGATTGGGGAATGGGGGAAATTTTTTACCCGAAACCCTAATGGGGATGGAGAAAATTTTTTATTCGAAACCTTAATGGAGATAGGGATGGGAAATGCAGTACCCAATCCGATAAACCCCGTTTGCAACCCTATGATTGACGAAGATTTTATTGTTAGTGAAGTTTCTTTGGTTTCGGTTCTAGTTTGGAGGAAGAGTTGATTTTCCGTTGCAGATCTTGTTTTCGTATCAAAATTGATGGTATTTCGATCTGTTTTTATTCTATTTCTACTATGGCGGAGGTAACGTTGGAGATTTTCAGATCTGTGGTTATTTTCATATCAGTTTCGACGGAGTTTCGGTTCTACTCTAGAGAAAGAATCGATTTTTGGTGAAGATCTGATTCTCTGGTTTGATTTTGAGGTCAGTTTCGACTGTTTTTTTATTTGATTTTGGTTCTATTTCTGCTTTGATGAAGAGATCAAAGTATTTTTCTGTTTTTGAAGATTGTTGATTTAGGTTCTGTTTTGATGAAAGAAATTGACTCTTGCACCTAGGTGTTTGATACAATTCCTAAGTGAAGACAAGAGATTTTATGCATCTTAAGGTTGCTTTGGATCCTGCACAAGTTATGTTCGATAAAATGCCTAAAAGAATCAAAGTTTCTTTGAATCAAATGATTGATAATCTGGTCGTTCTTGTAAGATTGATGAAGAAGGACTCTACGTGTTCTTCTTTGAAGAAGAATCCCGAAACGGAACCGATTTCAAGCCCAGCATTGGCCTTTAATGGTTTGTACTGCGAAGAGGAAGCCATTGATTTTTCTTTTGTTGATAATGGTGGGGAGGTTTTTGTGGAATCAGGGAGTATTATTTATCTCAACTCAAGTTACAAAAGATATTACATGGTTATTTACATTGAGACTAAGCTCAATTTTCCCTCCAAAACTAACTAAGTACTAACTAACTAGTGATATCTCATCAATCCATGTGCCTATTCTCAATTGGCTATGACTAACTCCAACACTATCCCATTTGTCAACTTCGATCTGTTGAGTTTTCTTTTGTTTCACCTTCTTCAAACGTTTATTATTCTTTCTGTCGCTTTTCTTTTTGCTTTTGAGATTGATTCTTCACTTTTTTTGTTTTTGGTGTTGTTCAGGGAGATCGATTTCTTTTGTTTTTTTGTTGATGCGGTTAGTTTTCCTTCCAAAACAAGAATTAAATTGAAACTAGCGCAAAGTGAATGTCTGTAATATTCTCTTAATGAACTGAACAGAGTCAGTTGATAGCTTAATTAGGGATTATTAGCTTTAATATTACACGAATACAAATTAAAAAGGAATTTTTATTCAAGTACAAAAAGTATATGTCTATACATCTAATAAAAAGTATAAGAGTACATATACCTCTAATCAAAATGTATATGAGTATATAATCAAATGGTATTCGAGTTCTTAAGGCTCTAATGAAAAGAGTTTGAGTTCTTATTCCTCCAAAAAAGGTATATGATTTCATATGCCACTCATGAATAAGTATATGAGTTTATATACCTCTAACTAAAAGATATATGAGTTCATACACCTTTGAACATAATTTCTACGCCTTTCATCAAAGTTCAAAAGATGCATTAGTTTTTCTATATAAGAATGAGTCTGAAACATAGGCCTCAATTTTTTTTTCAAATTAGAAGACAAGAAACGTACAAGATAAAAATAACTTAACTCATATGCTTCCAAGAAGCATAAACGAAAACAAATAAGATCCATACTAAAAGGATGAAAATCTGTCAGGTTTTTGACACTTATGTTGAGAGGATTGTACATTATCCACTGAAAGACATGGATTAATGTCTTTTTCAAGCATATCATGTCAGGTGCTTTTAGTTTGAAGAATGATGAAGTCTGAGCAATTGGTGCCTGAACCGCTGAGTTCTGTTGAACATTGTTTGCTCTACCTGTTGATGAAGAAGATTTGGAATTCCTTCTACCTTTGGCATTAACAACCTACCGATTGTCGTTAACATGTGAGTCAAAAATACCCATTTCATGAACAAACAATATGCCTGAATTAGCCTAAAGCCAAACAAATGTAGGTGGAGATCCCTAACCAGTCCATACGGTATGATCAAGAGGTACATTGGTTCTTATATTTTTTGAACACAAATTCATTACAGGTCCTTTAAAACAAGTTCAAAAGGTTTATGCGTTCTTATAGCTCTAAACAAAAGTTTTATGGGTTCAGATATGGAAAGTAACACGATTACCCACTCTTCTCCAAGTATAAGTTCCTCAACTTGCTGAGATTCCCATATTCACTAGATGAATATACCATTATAATTAAGTGGTATATCATATACTTTTAATCAAAACATATAAGATTTCTGATACCTCTAGTTAATGAGTTTTTATGACTTTTGAATAACCTAATGTTCTCCTGGTATAAAGTCTTCAACCTCCTAAACCTAACTATATTAAGGATTCATTGAAAGCTATTTTCCCCTAATTACAAGCATAAAAAAATCATTTAATGTAAACAAAACTTTGGGATCTTGTTTGAAAACATATGAGGAATAATATTTGAAGGAAGATGATGGTGAGAGCATTGAAAAGGCGACTAATAGTACACAGTTAAGTCAAGTTAGAGAAAATGTAAGGTGGTTGAGCGATAAGAGCTACAATAAGAAAGCATAAGAGAAGAAAAATAAGGAGAGAAAATGAAGTTGCATCTTTATGGATTTTGGAAGAGAATGGAACATAAAGACTAAATTTGTCAAGATTAAATTGAGGATCGTGTTGAGTGCGAAAGACGAAGAGTGGAAGAAAATTTACGAGCGAATACGAGAATTTTGACATGAAAATAAAAGGTCAAATGCATCAAGAGGTCCCCCAAGTTGTCAAAAAAAAGTCAGTTGCCACCTCCAAAGTTTGAGGTTGGACAAATAGCTCCCTCAAGTTGGCAAAAAATTATAACTTGACTCCCCAGAGCTGACGTGACAGGTTATGTGTCACATAGTTGACCTTTCAACAGAGTGAGTGAGTACTTTGATGGCCAACTCCGACCAGCGTCCGACCAATTCCAATGAAAATCCGACAACCATCAACCAACTCTAGCGAAAATTTGGCGACCGACGATAAACTCTGACAAAAAATTCGGCGACCTTCGATTGCCGTCTAACCAACTCCAACGACTAATGGGTGAAAAAGTTCTGGTGAACTTTTGTGATCCGCCACTCTGATTGGTTTGACATTTCCATAAAATGAAACGTGGCGCGAATGTAACTCACTCTCCAGGGTGGGATTGAACAAGTCTGTTTAAGGGAGTTAAGTTACATAGTTTTTCCAACTTGAGTAAGTTATATATCCAAGCTCAAAGGTTGGGGTGACAACTAACTTTTTTTTTGCTAACTAAGAGGACTTTTCTATGCGTTTGGCCAAAATAAAAATTAAAAATCTATGTTTAGATGCTTAAATGAAAGTTCGATGATAGTACTAATCATTTATAAAGCATAAAATTATTTCAAAACTCTCATTTCTTTATTTATTTGGATGGTTTTTATGATATGGTATGTTTTATTTTTGAAACTGTCTTATTTGATTTCATAGTTTTCTTTGGTGGTATGGTATTTTCATGGTTTTGAAAACCATGAAATTCTAATGTTTTGAACCGTGAATTTAATGGCTTTTTTTATGGTTCTCCTTTATATATTGAAATAACAAAACTATATTATATCATCTTTTTTGGTTCCAAGGTTCTCTTTGTTTTTTTTAAAAAAATTTGTCATATAAATTTACATTAAATTGAAAGAAAAATCTTCAACCCACTACAAGTGTGATTCGATCATGAGACCTCTAGAATCCACAAGTGTAGGTTCTTTTAATTCTAAAATGAACTATACCATACCACAATCTAATGAACCATGTGCCAAACATGGCCATTTCCAAGAGGAAGACCAATGTATTTTTTACTTTCAAAAGGTATATAGTTTTGAAATATTTTTAAAACAAATATTCTCATTAAAAATAATGATGTTACAGAAGAAATTTCTAATAATTTTAACACTATTATAGTTAAATCATATTATTTAATAATTATTTATATAAATTTAAATAATTTTTGGAAACCTTTCTTTTTTTTACAATTTTTTAACATTGTTTTTTTAAAAAATATTAATCTGCAAAATTTTAAATTAAAATAAATAATATTTTAGACAACTCATTCGTTTGAGGAGAAAGGTAGAATATAAACACTCAGTGAAAAATACAATCACCTTAAAACATATTTTTTTAGTCGATAGTAGATAATCTTCCAAGTTAATCAAAACTTCACACTTTAGTGAAAGAGAATTTTTGGAAATTGTAGAATAAATTAAACTCGGAGATATTTAGGGAAAAAAATTAATGAATTTACAGAGGTATTTGGGCCACATTAGGTTGTGGGTTCAGTCCTCCTGGCATAACATGTGCTTGAATTACTGTAAATAGCTTAAAAATAAAGATACAATAATTTCTTATTAAAAAAAAGAGATTTTTCAGAATTAAATGAAATAAACTAAAAATAGAAAAGTACAGTGTGATGTACAGTGTAAGTGTCAAGCCGACCACGAACCCAACAGACACAACCCGACCACACCTCACCCACCACGTGTCGACTTACAATCAGAGATATTTGAACCTAATCCTCAAACGACGTCGTTCGGTTCCTTTACACCAGAGATATTTTTCTATAAAAGAATTAAAGAAAAATGGGTGCTAAAATCAATGAGATTTCGCGGGTGGCACAGCCTGCGTGACCATATAAAATATTAATATAATTGAATAAATGCAAAGGGCAAGCAAATATTTTAAATTTTTAAAAAATAAAAGTGAAAAAAAGTAGTTGTTATTTTAAAATTATTTTAAAATTATTTTAAAAAGTAGTTGTTAGAGGTCCCCGCATCTCTTTGCAGTTTGCTTCACAGTTTTTATTTTAAAATTATTATTTTCTCTTTCCTCTGTCTTTTTTTATTTTTAAAAAATTAGTAAATGTGTGTGGCTGTGCTGTTGCCCAATACCCTAACGACTTTTCTCTCTATATAATCGAAACTAGCCCTTCCTTCTTCACCTTCTTCCGCCTTCACCCTCTACTTTGCGTTTTCATTTTCTCCTTTTCTGTTTCTCTTTTCCTTTTTCGAATTCCGTTTTTTGTTTATCGGATTCCTCTTTTGGAGGATCTGAGCTTCTGTACAGTCTGATTCTGAGGTACGGTTGCCTTCTACTCCTTTTTCTGCTCCTTCTCTTTGGTTTTAATTGAAGTTCGTTTCAGATCTGTGCTTTTTTGGCTTCGATTTTGGTCAGAGGTGAACAGATCTAGGCTTTAGGAGTCCTGATTCGTGCGTAGACGGTCTCTTATGCTGTTTTTCGTTTGAATTGAGACGTTTGCTGTTGTATAACTGTGACGATTGATTTTGAGGTTTTGGTGTCAACTATGTCAAGCTGTGAAATGTGTTTATTTTGTTTTGTATTTTTATTAGGTGTGGTTTGACTGGATCTTGTTGTTAAAGCTGTTCGATAACGCGTTAGATCTGTGAGAAGTATTGGTCTAATTACGAATTCTGCTTGATTTGCAGGACTTTTTTTCTTAGGGATTTGGAAAAACGGGGATGAATCAGTGTGCGATCCAAACAAGCTCCTTCTCTACCCGGGATGAGATCCGGAGCTCCGTTTCTGGTCACATCTCGGAGAGGAGAGATTCCGTCGTCTGCCCCAAACCGAGACGCCTTGGAGGCTTGAACGCTGCCATGAACGACTTCCCCGTCAGATCTCTCAGATGGCATCTCAGGTTTTTATATTTTCCTTCTTTGTTTTGAATCTCTTTTCCCGTGCGCCGATTAATTATAACTTATCAGATCTATTCGAATTTCAGTCACCAAGCGGAGATCTGTGATCCTAAATCAGCAACGACGGATTTTCTGGACGTCATCCTCACAAAGGTAATTCTATCCCTATTTTGTCAATTTTGACTTTGTTAGGCTGTGCGAATATGCTGTAGTGATTAATTATAATTAATGGCTATTAAAAAAAGAGGCGGTTATACCGATGACTTTACAGATCAGAAATATCCTCCTCCTAGAACATGTTTGGGACCTGGCAGTTTTGCAGGAATTCAATCATTTTCATTATATATATACAAAATTTACAAATCTCGCATACAAAATCAATCAGAATGAATTGAATTCTTTAGATTGAGATTCCAAACCAGTGGATGAATTAGGGCTTCAATTCAGAGATGTTTTAAAAAGCTTGTTTGATTCCCAGAATTGAGTAGTGATGTTGATTCCAATATGCAGGGTGGATATGGTGT
>CAOJBJ012784464.1:0-10565 GCA_948291685.1 Euphorbia celastroides
GGGGGACAGTCCGGCCGACCACTGTCAACCGCCGGTGAAAAATTCCGACAAAAAATTCCGACCAATATATAAATTCAATCCGAACAACTAACAAATGGAAATTGCACATTAAAAACAACATCAAAATCAAATTCCACGCGGCTGAGTTTCTCTTTTCCCCTATCTCTGCAATTTCCGGCCAGATTTCGAGGGGGACAAAATACCGGACTTACCAAGGTCGCCGGCGACTGGGGGGGACAACGGCTCCCGCCGGCCCCCCCTATCTCCGTCCCTGGTTGTTTATCTCATATATAACATAATTTAAATAACATGGGATTAAGAGGTTAGCATCTTTGTATTGCTTAAAAAGATTTGAGTTTGAGCCTTGCAGATGTCAAAATGCCCTTTAAAAATTTTCACTACTTTTACGGTTGTAAATGAACTGAAAAGTTAAAGTTCGAATCGGTGTTCGGCTCGTTAAAAGCCCGGCTCGGCTTGGTTTATTAACTAAATGAACGGTTCATGAACAATTTTTTGAGCTCGATTCATAAATGAACATGAACATGAACAAGTCAAAGCTCGACTGGAAAGCTCGTGAACAAGCTTGATAAAAATTAATAAAATTAAAAATTAAATCGTAACCATCAATATTGAACCATAAAATATTATAATTGAAACACATAAGTGGCAAGAAATGAACATACAATCTCACTCTTTAATTAAATTTATCTCATTTTTAACGGGATAAAGGAATCAAGAATAAAGAAGACTTCATTGCTACTCATAATTAAGCATTTTTTGAAGTTAAATTATTGTGACTAGTGAAATTCAATTTATATTTTCATGTTGTGTTGGATATCTTTATTACTTAATGACTCTTTTTTGTTATGGTTATGGACAAATTAAAAATTTATTTTATTTTTATTCCTATTTCAAAGTTTGTTTAAAGCTCGTGAACAAATGAACATTAAACGAACAGTTCATAAACAGATTTTTTAAGCTCGGAATGAGTTTAAACTTGATAAGAAATTAGATGAACAAAGCTCGAACAGGCCAAAATCCGGATCGGCTCGGATAGTTTACAGCCTTATTTTGAAGCTTGTTGTGCTGACTATTTATTCATAAGCAGCTGTCAAGCACCGATTCATTACCGTCTAGCCATCGTTGATTTGGTCTGCTTAGTTACCACATAAATTGATTTTGTGTGGTACTTGGATGTCTCTTTTTTGGGACTCACATTTGTTTTATATAATTATTTTTCTTATTATTACATAAACATTAACTAAATTGATATCTTACATCATGTTCGTAAGGAAATTTTCAATATAAGAAAAATAATAGTTTTAATGTATTTTAAAAAATTATACTAAGTCAGTGTTTGATCAAGTGTTGCATCCACTAGTTTGAATAGAGTTGATTAAAGTATAAACCCCGGCTCTTTTGAAACTGATGTTGTTTTGTTTTCTTGAATGTGTCTAGGTGAAAGTGAGGCGTTTGTTTCATGCTTTACATGAATAATTGTTTGTTGCTTTTGATTTCTTTGTGTAGAATGCTCTGAATTTGGGTGTTTTACAAGTTTATGTGTCATTGTTGATTTGAATGTTCTCATGCTTTCAATTACTACTATCTGTTCAACTCAAATCACTCTTGGTATCCTGTTAGGCATGATAAGTGATTAGAATAACACAAAAAAATTATTGCTAGCTGAAGGCACTATAGAGATTCAACATAAAATCAACTTGCACAACCTAAGCTCTTTATTCATATAGGAAGGCTTACTAAAGAAGACAAAACTTAACACAAATGAATTCTGGCAATACCGGCCATATTTTGGAGGATTTGTGACTAGTACAAGTGCAAGAAATTAGATTCATGCATCAAAGTGTTTTCATTTCATGCTTTTGATTCCAAAGCAAAAAAAATCAATTCCAATTGAATTCTCACAGATTTGTGGCTTTCCAAACAAGGGGGTGAATGTTCTCATTCTTTCAATTACTGTTTAACTCAATTAGTATGCTGTTTGTAGAATCTGGGTGGGTACAGAAGCATCCGCTAGTGTCTTTTTCATTGCATTCTGGTTCTGGGCTTATCCTTGAATTCTTCTCAACCTTAGTTTTCTTCTGGAAGTGGGGTCTCGCAGTTTCTGCTAGGTTTAACTTCTCCTTAAATTCTACTTTTCCTTCCATCATAAGAAATTTGAACAATCATCCGAAACACCAACGTATCGAGTTTCGACATATAACATGTACTTGTACAACATAAGCTCTTTATTCAAGTAGGAAGGGGTCCTAACCAAGAAGACAAACACATAAATGTACAAAGACTACAATTTCAAGAATGTTATCATCATAAATCAAACTAGCATATGTACCACCCTACCACTTATTTACATAACTGCTCCACTACATCAGTGAACTCTAATCACAGACGAATACTTTATTCTCATGTACACAAACCATCATCACACGCACAGCTACTATGCACAATTTACATTTCATTACTTCTTCCAACCTACTTCATGTTATCAATCAGATTGGCATACCAAGGCCCGTGCACTGCAACCGACACACTTGCAGCAACCGCTAAGACCTCAGCAGTTTCAACTACCCTATCAGTTAAGGTAACAGCCCCAACCTGCTTTAGCGCCATTTCTGCCAATTTTCTTCCCTGTAGCCCACTGCCACCCAACACAACTCCTCTTGCAGCCAAGTACACGGCCCGAGAGACCTTGTCAAAAATAGGGTCTCCCGCCTGCAAGCTTTTCTCTAACATCCTAGTCATCACCACTTTTCTTGACTGCAGCTTCACTGTGTCCTTTGCTTGCTCGAACGAACTAATTGTGTCGACAATTACATCAATACCCACTTCGTCTACCCCATCCAACAGCTCTACCAATTTCTGGCTGCACTTTGATACTATGATTTCTAAATCATCGACGCTCGACACAGCTTGTTCCATCAGAAGAGCTTGCCGGAAAACAAGAAGGCTGCATATCAATAATTAATTGATTTCAGGCTATAGTTCTTAAAGGGGAAATGCATATTTACAAATCAAAATTACTGCAAAGCACTTGCCTTGTAGATATAACAACTATCTTCTGGATTTGAGCCTGAGCAGCCCTCACCCGAGGCATGTTAAGCACAAGTGTTTCGGGAAACGCTTCTTGTGTTAGGCCGGATAACTTCAACAGTCCAAATCTCACAAACAAATCAACTCTGTCACCACTGCATTCTGGTATTTTACCACCTGAAATCATCAGAAACAAATCAGTACATACTGGGAATGGAGCCCAACAAGTAACTATTCTCAATAGCACTTCAAATGATTCACCTAAATCATTCGTGACAGATGTAGAAGCAATGCCTCCAACTGTTTTGGCCATTAAATTTCCTCCAGTTCGTAAGGTGGTGGACGGGAGAGACACATGAGATGGACTTTCATGGTTCATCAGACCCGAGAGACTATTGATATGATCTTCCCATACACGGTCTACACAGTCCCTAACAGTTGAAAGCCATTGCATTGTCTTAGGTAAACGAGTACAAGCATCTGAATATGGCCCATAACGGCTGGTGAAAGCCTTTCTTAGATAATCCACACCAGCAGGCCCCTTCAGTAAAGGCTCCATCATTTTTATGCGTGCTTTGCTGATCTCTTGTTTCAGAGCCTATCATATAAATAAGCCAAAACTCAGCTGACCTGCACCATTACAAAGAGGGGTGAAGGGCACAAAACCATGACTGAACAAACCTGAATCTGCTCTAGCACGAAGCGAAGTCCTTTAATCATTGCAATAGCATGTGAATACTTCACTTCGTCTTCGGCTTGACAGGTCACAGCTAGCTCTTTCAATAGGTTCTGATGTGTGACTTTCAGTTCCTCCTCTTGGGATGGAGAGGAGAGCTTCCTTAGTGTAGTTAATGCAAAATCTAATATCTTCCCAAGATAGGCAATGTCCAGGATACCCGACTTTAACACCTGGCCAAGAATACCCAAAATAAGCAAAATTTATAGCGTATCATGTCACTGAGAAACTGAAAAAACGTCTAGATCAATACCTGAGATAAAATGTCTAGATCAATAGCTTCGGAGATCTCTTGTTGCCAGCTTTTAGGGGCCATCTCCATTATTCCATCCCTCACCTCCCTCACAAGATCAACAACCCGATCATAGCTGGGTTGGTCCTGTTTAATGGCTTCCATAACAGTATCCCAAAAAGCTGCCTCCATGGACTCTCTTATTTTCACCTGCCAATTACAGGACAAGAAAAAAATCAGTTTATCATGGAGACCAACAATTCAATTTCTCGTTGGGACCAAATACATTTTCTCACTGGCAGTAGGTGAATAATTGATGACTACAATGTGAAGGTAAACTGACCTTGATGCTATTTTCTTCATCAGCACTCAGTCTATCAACAAAGCTAAGGTCCCGCTCATGGAGAAATTCATTTACGATCAATTCATTCTCCGTTGCCAACTTTTCAATAGATGAACCCAACTGATCATCCATATGGCCCATGGTATTTGAAGAATCATCTTCCTTGAACAGTGACCGAACCACACGACTAGGCCTCTCAGTGCCAACCGCTGTGTCATCTCTGTGATTTGGACTCGTGACAGGGGGAATAACCGGAGGGCTGGAAGTGCTAGGAGAAAAAAGATGTGTGATAGGAGATCCTACAGCGCTGCCATTTTCCATTGCTTCAAAGTACCTACTTCGTGCCTCAGATATAGCACATTCCATGCGCTCAATCCCAGCATCTCCACTCAGGTGTTGAATCTTTTCCCTGAAAAGCTTTTGATCTTCCATTACCTGCATCAGAACAACTTGATAAGCTCACTTGAAAGGAAAATTTTGCAAAACGACTAAATTTTCTGTTCTGCTAGATGCTTATTAAGAAACCAGTAAATACAATCAGAGTATGCAAATAACCTGTTTTTGGATGGCTTTCATATCATGTGTAAGAGTATCACTATCCCCTCCTGGTGTGGTTTTGCATTTTTGAATCATAGAGAGCTCGAGTTGGCAAGCAGCTCTCACCAAGTCATCCTCCAAAGACTGAGCATCCTTGACCTTCCACACCACGAAGCAATTCAAGTAACTGCAAAATGCTTTGTCAAATGCAGCAAGCTGAGACCTGAAGGTACAGCGTTTTGGCAACAAGGAGTCTGATTCCTCATCAGAACTCTGAATTGGACCGTCTAGTATGATCCTAATCAACAATTCAAGCTGTTGAATAAATTCTTCAGCAGATTTGGCTAGAGAAATCTCACGCTCTCCTTGACCACTTAGAACAGCATCTGGATGACCCAAAATCATGTAGGCACAAAGAACTATTCTCACAGGGTACCTCGACTGCTTACCTGGATTTTTAAGAACTAATTTCTTGGCTTCTCTCCTCAACGTAGTTGTTCTTGGAGTAGTTCTCTTCTTCGGGGTTGCTACTCGTTTGAGAAGGTGATCAATGTTATCCAAGTTGATAGAATTATTCCTATCAACAGACTTGAAAACTCGAAAGCGGTTCTCAAGTCGATCGAGCAAAGATTTCACCGTCCGAAGGGTAACAGGAGATTCAATCAAACGAGCAAGCTGCTCAAAGGGCATTGACTTCACAGTACTTCCATTGATATTCAAAGACTCGTAGTCCTTTGCTAAGTCTATTGTAGTTCTCCTGGACCTAAGAAACTGCCTCCAGCACCTAAAGTAGATAAGACCAACATATAAAATTTCTGATACGCAAGTATTATTCTGCTATCACATAGCTTTCAAATTAATACCTTGCTAACTTCCTGGAAAGAAACTCTGCTTGCTCACGCATCAGATTCCAATTCATTTGAACTGAATTACGCTGTTGTCTTCTCTTGCTCAAGTATTCAGCTCTCTGGCTCTTCGCCTATAAGATGAAATAAATTAGGATAAAAACATAAAAGAAAACGACCATCCACTTTAGAAAATATTAATACCTTTTGCAGTCGGTTTTCAAGCTGATCCCTGATTCTGCGTCTTTCTATCTCGCGCTGGTGAGAAACAGATTTGGCCACCCTCCTAACTTGTGACACTCTAGCATGTGCACGCTTCTTTTCTGCTTCCAAAAGTAACAATCTCTTCCTTTCAGCAGCCACACGCTTCTGATGAATTGCAGCTCGCACACGCTCTTTATACGTACTCTCCCATGCCATTCGCCTCAGTAAAGATTGGGATGACCTCTCCCTTTGGGTTGCTCTTCTTTGCTTATAAGCTTTCAGGATAAGCAACCTATTTGCCTCTGCTTGTTGAACCCTCATTTCCACTTTTGAAACAAGTCTTTCCCTTTCTCTCTTGGACCTCATTTCTACTCCACTTTTTGCTGCCTGGCGCAGCTCATCCAACTTAGCTAACCGCATCTGAGCATTTGCCAGAATGGCCTGCCTGCCATGTCCACAAGAGAGCCAACTTATACAACAATAAAAAGATTAAAGCTTTATTTGCTCGTTTCCACAGGGGAACTGAACTTCACAGTCAATATACCAGATAACTGAAAGGTATAAAACAAGTTCAGGATGGACATGCGTTTAAATATTTCTAAAACACAGGACAGAGAGAACAAACCAGCAGAATTTTATATTCAGTGCTGAAGTTTGTCCAAATATTCAGACTTATCAAGAGCCTAAGATAATCATTAGCAACAAGTTATTTACCTTTTCTGTTCTGCAGCTTGAAGCTTGGCTTCAAGACGCTGGCCAAGATCTTCGTCATTAGATGAAGACCGAGAAGGACTTCTAGGCTTTGGTCTCGCCTTGCTTGACAACTTCTCATAAAATTCCTACAATAAATGAAGAATCAGTTAAGCGGATGATACTACAACAAATGCAAAGCCAAAAGCAATAGAAAAACTGAGTAATGTTAACGGTAGCTGCAATTACAGTGATAAAATAAATTCGTTTCCTGAAAATAAAACGCCCTGCAACGGATCCCATTAACAACAAATATACAACAACAATTTTTAACAAGATAAAGATAGCAATAGAAAATTACAAGAAAAATTTCCCTTTCCTTCTGTCTGGCATAAGAAACGGGGGGTTCCATGTGAAAAGCGAATATAAAATCAGGATGAGAAGAGCCCACCCCCTTACCTAATTTTTATCATTCAAAGTAAAAGTTAAAAAAAAATTTAAAAAAAAAGCAAGTAGATGATGGATTAGGAACACTTGATAAGATTTAATCTCAGAAAGGGAATCTTTGATTATGAAAACAGTATTTCACTTCTCGCGAACGAAAACAGGAAAGTGATTCTCAGTCTAAAAGAAAACTTGAAAAGAAAGGGAAGAACAATTAATCAATGTTCCAATTCCCAGAATTCAAGAAGAAAAACGAAAAATGTTTTGATTTCATTACCGATGACTCTGAAAAAACAATTAATTCTTCGCCGAGAAACAGGAACGAGAAAAACAAAACGAAGCGTGAACCATCAAAAATTGTTGATCACTGGTTCAAAGTTCTTTTAAGTAGTTGAACAACCACAAGAAGTCACAAATCAATTCTGAAATCAAAAACAGAAAATTCACTAAACGAAATGAAAACGAGTGAAGTCTGAGAAAAAATCCTTGAAATTCCTTTACAATCGAAATTCTCTACACTGACCTGTCTTCTGAGATCAGCGTGTCTGAGTTTCGCTTCAATTTCTTCAACAGTACACGGAGACTTGGACTCCAACAGCCTTTTCCGCAGCCTTTTAGGTATTCTCGGCGGGGACGAGAAGGAAGACGCGTCACTGATCGGAAAATCAAGCACCGCCGCGTCCATTGCCGTCTCCGGGGACGATGAATCCACTCCGGCCGCCATAATCGGAATCAAAAGAATCAATCAATCACGCTCTTGTTCTATCTATACAAACAACTGAACAGCAGAATGAAATCTTGAAATTTTAAATTAGATTGAAAGGAAGTGGAAAGAGAAAGAAGAATTGAATATATGAAGAGAAATGATGAGTGAAAAGGGGAAAAAGGAGACTGCTTTTAATTCTTTGTTGCTTCGTCTTGTTATCAAAGCTTCTTGAGACGAAGAGAAGAGTTCAATTTTATCACTTTTTTTCAGGGTCGGGTCGGTCCGAAGCGGTTGAAATCGGGTTTATCCGGTATTTTGCCACGTCACAATCCAAACGGTAACTCTCGCCCTCTTGGATTTGGCTCATACGTTCTACTACTTTAGACAAAATTTCCCACACTTTTTTTTTTGACTACACTACCCCTGTCTAATTTCAATTTCTATTCTTAATAATAAAAAGCTTTTTTCAGTTATTTTATGTGTGAAAAATTATTGCCAACAGTTAAAAAGTTCACCTTAATTAAAGTGTAAGATATTCTTACTTTATTTAAAATAAAATAAAGTTTATTTTGATCATTTCATCATTAAATTAAATAGTGAAGTCCACTCATTTAATAATAAAGACGGATAAATTAAAATTTTGTTTTAAACAAAATTACCTTAAAATCTCTCCAATAACTATAACAATAACAATTATCAGCAACAAAAAATAAATAAACGTTATTTCTCGATATATGAAATAGATATATATCTTTCACTGGTTTGAATTGCTTTTAAACAAGAAAAACATGTATTTATTAGCAAGATGTATAAAATTATAAATTATTTTTCAAAAGTGTCTGATTCAAGTGGCGGTCCATAAAAGTTCACATATAATTATTCTTATTAAATACTAAAGAAAATAACAAGATTCTTAAAGTTATTCATTAATAAAAATAATAAAGGGCATATTAATCACCGCAAGAAATAACTTGAATTTCAATTATTTTACGTAATTTACCTGCAACACCCAAATCTTGATATTTAAGTTACTGATGAGAAAAAAGATCAAATAAAATCACCATACCTACTATTCTTGCTACACATAAAACTTGAAATTCAATTAAGAATGTATAATATCGAAAAAAATATGGCATTTGACTGTATGTACATAAAATTGACTGAGTTAGGTGAGTGAATAAGATAAACTTATGCTAAATTTGTTGCAAGTATAATAAAAAAAATCTTGACCACCTAAAATTGAAAATTTTATTTTTATAATAAATTTATATGGTCATTGAAAAGATTAAGAATATGCAGGCATTCATATGCATGGGTGTGCAAATGGTTCGGATATCCGGTTTTTAAACCGAATCAAATTGAATTATTAATTTGGTTCGGATATTTCAAATAATCGGTTTGAATTGGATAATGAAAATTATGTATTTCAGTTAATTGCTTTGGTTCGGATATTTTTTTGGAAAATTCAAAAAAAAAATAAACTGAAATACGTGTAATATAAATTTTTATGTTTATATATGTATATTAATAAGACAAAAAAATTATATACAATATAAAATATATATAATATTATATAATATTTTTACACGGCCTATTAATTATTGAATTTGGTTTCTACTTGTAGTATTCATTTAATCGTTTGGTCCAAATTTTTGCAAGTTTGATGCTTTGTTAATATAAATTCGGATTGGATCGGTTTTTAACCAAACCGAATTATTTATTTAGATTTAGTTTTAATATTACTCGGTTTAATTTGGATAAAAAAAATTTACTTATTTAGTTATTAATTAATTAGGTTTGAATTAGTTTGATGTGATTTCAACCAGATACCCACCCTTATTCATTTGTCTTTCGAATAAACTATTGAATGACTCCACATCCATCTCCCCTTTTTTGCGTTCAATACTTTAATATCACGTATTAAAGTTACACTATTTTTGTTTTTCAAAAAAAAGTTACACTATTTTTCAAAGAAAAAAGTTATATAATTGCACTGGTATTGAATACAAATGAAAGCATTGCATATTTATAGGCACAAGAAGAAGAGTATTAGAGTAAGTCCAATGATTTATTTATAAATAGAGTAGAGTAATTCTATTTATAGAGTAAAGATCAATCTCAATGGTACTTTATATCTCGGTCTAAAGATAGAGTTTCTCTATATCTCTTTCAAATATAGAGTAACCTATTTATTTTTCAATTTTGGAGTATGGTTGGAGTAAGTTACTCTATAAATAAAAAAATTGATGTAAAAATAGAGTTTGGAATAAGATTTGTAGAGTGACGATTGGACATGGTCTTAACCAACAAATTCAAATGTTTGTCTTCATTAGAATTTATCATTATCCAATAATATAATATTTGTCATTCAAATTTATTTGTTCTCTGCAAAAGTTTCGACGAAGACAACATCAATTGCTTTATCCAATATTACATTGTCAAGTCTAATTTCTGTGTTAATAGGAATATTATTTAGGAAACTTATTTGATGTTCGAGTTTAAAAATATTCAAAAGAAGCTTGGTTAAGCTCAAGCACATGCATTTTTATATGAATTGAATTGGATTAAAAGAAGCATTTTTTATGCCCGACTGAACTTCTGTTAAATTCCACCAATCTCACATATTAAATTGTTAAACAAGTATTTTTCATACATGCAAAAGTCAAATTTTGTATTTAGATTGACTTTGATATCTTATTGGTCCTATTTTATAACTAAAATATATTTAGTTCATGAGTTATTAAAATTACTTATTTAATGTCTAATTTATTTGAATTTGC
>CAOJBJ012784547.1:0-19114 GCA_948291685.1 Euphorbia celastroides
TCGCTAATTTAAGTGGAGATTTTATTTTGAGGAATTTCATCAAAACGAATTTTTAAAATTTTGATTATTTTGAATCCATAAATTTTGATGTAACATGAATCAGGGCCAGTCCCTTGATAGTGACTTCGGTATTTATAGTTAATGTCTCTTTTTTGCTCTGTTATTTAATCATGTTTTTTTTCTCTTGTTTTCAGTTTTGTCTATTTTTTCAGTATATCATAATCAGTATACTTTTAATATATGGTATACTGTAGTATACCCAATATACTTTTTAGATCTGGCCGGATTCTCACCGAACCACCGTCCCAAAACTGCCGGTGAACTGTCAACAACTGAAATCTCACCGGACCACCACCGTAGATCCGCCGAAAAACCGTCGACGACGAGGAAATCACCGGAAAATTGGTATCCATACGGTTTGACAAATCCCGGCGAGTTTGGGACAGATCTGGCCGATTTTCCAGCGAGAAAGATGAGGCCGCCGTCCAAACTATCGACGAACCAACGGTGATTGGAAAACTCGCCGGGAAAACGACGATCTGCGCCGGAAAATTGAACTGTGAACCAAAAAACTCGCCGGGAAAACTCACTGAAACCAAAAACAGAAAAAAGTCCCAAAATCTCATCGGAAAAATAGAGCAACAGAAAATAAAAGACGGACTTGAGGTGACTGGGGCGGCGACTTCCAAATCTGGCGGTGGGAAAGCGACAACGACGAAGAAAATCACGGTGAGCGACGGTTCCAGATCTGGTGGTGGGAGAGCGACGATGACGAGAAAAACAACGAGAGGAGAAAGACTACGATGGCAAAGTAAGAACCGACGGCGAGGGGAGTTCTGATGGAGGCAGCAGCGACGGAACTGAGGTGGACGACGGTAACAACATTAGGTGGTGACGGGATCCGACGATGGTGACTAGTAAAACGGTGGTGGCAGGTGACGGGGGTGATCCAAATTTGGGAAAGAGATTTTTGTTTGGAAAAGGGACTTTTGCTTTGTCTGTGTTTTTGCAATGGGATATTTTTACAAACTGAAAGGACATGGGTTAAAATTAAGGGGGTTTTTAGGACAATTTTTTATATTCCCCTAATGGCTTTCCGGTGCCATTTCTTAGGGCCTCAAGCTGGAAGGGATCAAAATATTATTTTTATTTATTAATATTATTAAATTTAGAATAAAGCATTAAATAGTGTTTGAATAGTTGATAAAAAAACTTAATCAATGTGTGAGATGTTTAAGATCAAACTTCACTTCTTTCTAACATATTTTTTAAGGACCCAATATTATATTTAAAAAAATTATTATATATATAAAGCGAAGAAGTAATAAATAACCTTTTTACTCTTCTATTTTTCTTAAAAAAATTGTTATATGGGTAATAATGAAATATTTTCAACTGTTTGATTGAATGAAATCAAATTTTACAATTATCTTTTAAGTGCTAGCTAATGTATTTAATGAATTTATTTTTAAATAATTTAATATAATTATGTACAAACGGTATCCCTGCATCGCAAGGGCACACCACTAGTATAACTAATATCTAAATTTCAATTCGATAGTAAATCTTCCTTATTTATGACATACAACACATTGTTTCATATTTCATGAATAAAAATGATATGAAAATATTTCAATGTCTAATTTTATCAATTAACCTATTTTTAGTTAAAAATTAACATCCTTAAAAATAGAGTTAGGCAACACATAAGAGAAAAAAATCACATTAGAAACTTCTTGGACAACAATAAATTGGTTTAGCACTTAAAAGCGCTCTAGTAATACAAAGTCGAACGCCAAATCCAGAATAATAGCAATATGAACTAGGCAAAACATTTTATAGTGCTGATTGCATCGTCCTTCTATATCATTCACAAAAAAATTTTATAATGGAAGCCAGATGAGACTATTTTTACTATTGTTGTCTTTTTTTACGAAATACTTTTGTTGTTGAACAAAGTAAACATTTCGATCATTTCATCAATAAATTGAATAGTGGAGCTTACTCATTCAAGTTGAGCAAATTCATCCAATGATGAAGAAAAGTATAACAAACATATTGTAAAAAAACAAAATCACTTTAGGTATACTTTATACATCGGATTTTTGGAGGACCTTCCACCAAATGAACACACACCCATTTCATGCACAATTTTTTTTGAATTAAGTGTTTGTTTGACATTGCTTTTTCAATGTGCTTTTTCTAAAAGTTTTATTTTGAATTTTTTCTTAAAATGTGCAAATCGTAATTTTGAAAAAACAGTTTTAACAGTTTTTAACTTATTAGTATTAAGGGCTAAAATAGGTTTTCCGAATTCAATATATGATATTATATGAAAAGTTTGTGAGACCAACTTTTAAGAACAACAATTATGATATCAATATTAAACATGTCCTAAATTTGAACATGTATCCATTTTTGGTGGAAAGTTTTCCAATATTCCAGTCCTCATTATAAATTCTCATCATTAACACCGAAATGCTATTTGCTTATGACTTTTTTTATCAATTTACAGTCGACACTATCATTTAAATGTAACCATCAAAATTATTAAATATGAAACATATTCCATCATAAGTACCAACTATAAGGGAGTTTCTATCATTTCTTTGTATTTCTACTACTTTGTTTTTATTGTTACTGGATAAGTAGAGTTGTTAATCCAATGGTGATAAAAGATTAAATAAGCATTGTTTTGTAAAATACAAAATAAAAATAGTCTACACCCAATTATAACAATATAGACTAGTATAATAATATATTCCATCTGGAAATACATTATAACATATAGACATATGTACCAATTATAATAATATAAACTATTTTAAATTAACCATCGAGATATATAAATTATATTTGTAAAATGTATAAGGTGGTTGTGAATGGATGTTGCAGGAAAGTGAATCCCGGTTCTGAAAACAAAACAAGAGTTTGGAAAACTCGTTTTGTTTATTTGAAAAACATTGATTAAATTATGTAAATATAATCAAATATTGAACTTTTATGTGATATTTTGGAAAAAAAATTTGTCTGAAATCATGAACAAAATATTTGAGACATACTGTAGTGACCTCGTCCCGGTGATGACCGAGGAGGCGCTACCTCACGCACCTTACCTTCCCACACGCACCCTTTTATAAAATCCGACATAACTTTTTCTCAAAATCATTATACCTTTCTCAAAAATTCCACAATCACCATTCAAATCACTTGACCAAATTCTTTATATTGGGAGTCAACTTATTATGTTTTGAGCAACTGACGGATTTGGCGCTTGTTAGCCATTATCTTATCTTGTTTCCTTATCAGGATGTGCATAATACAAACTTCAGAGGCTGTGATTTTAGTATTCATACTTGGAATTACTGGTATGCCTTTGAGCTTACGCTGCCTCTGGAAACCAAGTTACATGGGAGTTGCGAAATTGTGAAGCCTTCTGATATATTTAATGGGTTTTAGAAAATTCTCTAGTTGAAAGTTCTTGCATCATAAAATTTACTTTGGACTACTTTTCTTTTTACCATCTAATTGGCTTTATTGTTGATATGAGGATTGCAGGTAATAGAGAAAGTAACAGAACTACAATAGAAAACACGAACTGGATAGGAAACAATGGCTTAAAGCCCCACTGGAGAAATCTCCCTCTCCCTGAATGAGAGCCCTGCAAACTGCAGATTCAAAACATAAACTTTTCCTCCCCTAAGTCACGTTAATCCCCCCCTTAAATAACCTCCTAATCATCTAATAACTCCCTTTTAACTTCCTACAGTTACAAATAATTAAATAACTTCCTAGTAACTGCATTATTCTTCTCTCTCTTCTCTTTTTGTAGCACGTTCTCTATCAGCGGGTTATAAAAAGTTTCATTAAAATGGGTATACATACTGTCCTTGACATGTTCAGTCAGATTACATTGGAGGCTTTTATCTTCATTGGATTCGATTAATATAGGGATGATTTCATTTACTGTACGAATCTTATTTTATTATATGTCATGTTCATAGATAAACTGTAATTTCTGTTGTGCTGCTTGACATTATCATTGCCGATGGTACTTGTATATAATTTCGAATTCATTTTTGGATTACTATTTTGTACCTGTTCAACATATATTGAGCAGTTTAGGCTTTTGAGTTATAGGATCAGTTGATTCTTGCTAAGGTTCTGTTTGTTGCTATGGTAAAAGTTATATTAATTTTTATGTAGAAATTCTACCTATTCGTTTCCGGGCTATTACATCTCGATCCGAGGGTAGCACTGCTGGCTTTCAATCTAATCTGATCCTAATATTCTCATTTTAGTACTCTGGCTTTCTTCATCCCTTTTCTCCATCTAGATTCAGCTGCTTGGAGAAGAAACCAAGCATGTTCCCTTCTCGTTTCACATCTCTTCTCCGAACCCTCAAATCCACAAAATCTCGTCCTTTTTCATCCACAGTTGAACCAGCCAAAACCCAATTTCCCCAAACCCTAGCTGGTCTCCGGGCCCGATTAGCTGCAGACTCCTAGCCTGACAGATTTTACCAACCTTCAGTCCGATGATTTGTACTCCGTTGAAGTGGGCACCAAGAAGAAGCCTCTCCCAAAGCCTAAATGGATGAGGGAAGCAATCCCTGGCGGTGAAAAGTATGTCCAAATCAAGAAAAAACTCAGAGAGTTAAAGCTGGCACACTTACAAAAACTTCAATAATGCTGGGCTGTGGCGAGACACCTGAACAGGTTGTGAGAACAATGGAGAAAATCAGAGAAGCAGGGGTCGATGTGATGACTTTTGGCCAATATATGAGACCCGCAAAGCGCCATATGCCTGTTTCTGAATACATTACTGCTGAAGCTTTCGAGAGATACAGAGCACTGGGCATGGAAATGGTATGCCATTATCCTCTTCACTTTACAAGGCATGGTATTTTATTAACTTGAAAGGTATAAATAATCAATATCGATCATCATGTGATTGAAACCGTCAGTTGCATTCTGATGAGCGACTGATGAGTTGCCTGGTGTGAATACTTATGACCTGTTTGGGATTGCTTTCTCAGTTGCAGTCTAGCCTGGGAAAGCAATCCCAAACTAGACCTCAATAGTTTAGTTTGCTAGCGAGTCATACTACAATAAAATGCGGAAATTGTTGAATTGTAATGTCAAAATAGTTTCTTTTGGGGTTACTAAATCTCGGAACTGAAATCTCTTGTGTTCATTTTGTTGGTGCAGGGATTCCGTTATGTTGCATCGGGTCCCATGGTTAGATCATCATATAAAGCAGGTGAGTTTTACATCAAGTCCGTGATTGAATCAGATCGAGCTGCATCTTCGCAAAATCCTATCTCTCAATGACGGCTTGGTTCAACCGAGCAAAGCCTCAATGACTATCATTTGTGGATGGATTGATTTGGCAGAAGAACAAACTCCATGTAGTTAACACATTGGAAGTGATTCTTTTTGAAAGCTCAAGATACTTGTTTAGTGCATTGGCTTCTCAGGTTTCAATAAAGCTTGAAGGCTACTCATGTTCTGTTTGTAAATTTGATTTTGTTCCCTCTGCTTGTTGCTAATGTATGGATATTAACATTCACGGCACTTGAGTATTGGCTGGATGAAGCATTTGCTATAGAGAGGATTAACAACCCGAAGCCCAATAATTGCTAAGATTGAAAAATGAACGAGCTGAGCTCATTTACAACCCTACAAAGGGTCAATAAACAAAATTTTCAATCCTTTTTGTGTTTTGATTATTCTTTAAGCATTTTCAAAAGTAGTTCTCATTCATCATTAGAAAATTATAGCACATAAAACTTGACAACCGAAAAATTGAATGGAGTAGTCCAACATAGTTAGGCGTAGACTTAGAAAATTTGTGCCATTTCTCCTCTTTAACTCTCTATTTATACCAATCTTCTGCATCAAATTAACACAATTCCCTTTTGCATTAGCATCCTTTTCTGCTAATAAATAGGAGACCACCTACCTATACCTTGTCTATACTTTTTTTTGTGTGTTTTCTATAATGGGTATAAGTACCTTCAATCAAGAATTTTCCTCACCAGTTTCTGCATCTCGTATGTTCAAAGCTTTAATTCTTGATTCCAACATTTTGATCCCAAAGCTCTTGCCACAATTCATATCAAGCGTTGAGATAATTCAAGGTGCTGATGGCGATACCGGTACTATTGAACAAGTCAATTTCACTCAAGGTACGCTCTATTTAAGTATACATAATAATAATAATAACAATAATAATAATAATAATAAGGGCCAAATACATCGAAATCTCCTAAACTTGTTCTAAATTGCCTTTCGTCTCCCTAAACTTGTAAATGGTTTTCACTTACAAATATGCATCATTTTTTCCGTAGATGCCACATGTCAACACATGATTGGCTTGACTTTTCAAAATGCCATGCAATTAGAAGTTGACATGTGAAAGTCATTGTAGAAAAGTTTAAGGGGGCGAGAAGAACTTCAGAAAGTTCAAGAAGGCGAGAGGTAATTTGAGATAAGTTCAGAGAGGTCTGAATGTATTTGGCCTAATAATAATAGCCAAAGTCCACGAAGCACTCGTTATTGGAAAGGACCAAACCCGAGGGATATCCAAATATACATAACGTTAGTCTAATAGTTAAGGCGGAACTTGTGGACTCTCCAGGTTTCAGATTCAAACCACATCTAGAGTGTGTTGATGATTTTTTCTTTCAATTTAATATAAATCCTACGAGATTTATAAAAAAAAAAAGAATATAAATCCATATGAGATAATTTTTTTTAAAAAAATCAAATATTTTACTCTTTGTTGTTATATAATTTTGGTTGCAGCTAGCAACTTGAAATATGTGAAGAACAGAATTGAAGAGCTAGACAGAGAAAATCTAGTGTGCAAATACACTCTAATAGAGGGATTCCCACTTGGAGAAAAGCTTGATTCAATTGCTTATGAGGTGAAATTTGAGGCAACAAAAGATGGAGGGTGCATTTGCAAAATCACTAGCAATTACAACACAATCGGAGATTTTGCAATCACCGAAGACGAAATACTAGACGGCAGAGAAAAAGCTATTGGGATTTACAAAGTTGTTGAATCCTACCTTTTGGAGAATCCTCAAGTTTATGCTTAAGTGTCAAAATTCAAAATTACAATCAAATTTTATTATACTTTGTTCTTAATTCTTATACCATTTCTATAGCTTAGAAGAGTTGAGTACTAATTAATAATTCTTGTTTTCCTTAATCCGGTATTAACATTAGTCAAATAATTATATGTTGTGGTGAGTTTAATCGAATTGGCATGTTTTTGTTATTCATAATTTTTTACGAGATATTATATAAAAATTAGTGAAAAAAGGTATTCAAAGAATGCATAATTGATAAATTTATATCCAATAATCAAACGTATAGACAAGTGTTCATCAATGTATAATTGCGACTAAAAATGTATTTAAATGCTATTAAATATTGAAATCAATTTCATTATTAAAAAATGTGGGATAATTTTGTGAATTCTAGAAACAAATGAATTAAGATCACATTTTTATAATAGGCCTGCTTTTCCAAGCTGCTTTTTTCAAAAGCTTTATTTTAAGTTTCTCCTAAAAGCAGCAGATTATAGTTTTGAGAAAACTGTTTTGGCAGTTCTCTACTTTTTGATATAAAGGATCAAAATGCACAGTCAAAATAAATAACGGTTGTGAAGGTTCGGGATTTTTGTTTGTGTTCGGATTCTCGATTTAATGTTCGGTTTATGTTTAATGTGAGAAAACATTTGTTATTTATGTGTCATTTTGAAAAGGGAGTCGCCACCCAGAAAACTGGAAAAAATAAAATCAATTCCATTTTAACCTTCGAAAAACGAAATTAATTAGAGATTTGGGTTCGTCGGTGAAGTACTACTTCTTGATCGGGTTTCGGTTTAAAAATTAATTTTTCAAGTTTAATTATAAATTTAAGTTATCCAGATCCTAAGTTCACTTTATTTATTTTGAGCCCAAATTGTTATTTTAAGTCATTTTATCAAACAACATGCGATTTATTATGGTGTTTTACCCTAAACATACATCTAATCCATTATCGGTTCAAGATTCATCAATATAAGAGAAAATGTGGAAAAAGTAAATGTTAGTTGTTAGTTTTTCCACTATATTCAGGTTAATTTACATATTACAGCATATTAACATACATTTCTAAATTAAATAAGTAAATAAACTAAACATAACAAGCAATGATAATAAATATGTATAAGAAAGAATCAATTGGAGACCCAAGCCTGCACAATGGAGCCCATGACGCCAAGCCTCAAGCCCAGCTGCCGAGGATACAGCATCACAGCCGCCAATTGCCTATGCCCGAGAAATGCTTGCCATTTCTACCTACGGACACACCTCAGCCGAAACCACGTATTCTCTAAATCCACAGACTCGACAAGATTCACGTCGAATCAACAATATTAGATGTCCTCTTAGTAGTCTCGACAAATGGAGACTTAAGCCGCGACTTCATCGACCGAGATTTCTCCTCAAAGAACAAAACACGAATGCAATGGAAATAAAATACAAAAAATCTCAATAGAACAGGATGAAATGAAACAAAGGGAGAGTTCCCGAGATATGAAGATGAACCAGTGAAAAACCGAACACCCAACTGATTCTAACGTCCAGAATCTTTAAAATCAACAAGCAAAAAATCCAACAAAAAATCATGAGATCCGATGGATGAAATGAACAACACCAAATCAAGCACCCCGAGAAACAGAAATGGATGAAATGAACAACAAAACTTGGAATTAAAGAAAAACGCAGCAAAAGAATAAAAGAGGATAAGCAAATATTCGAACGAAAATGAAAACGATAAGCCAAGGAGGTTCAGCGGGTTTTTGCCTTGGTTGGAAATTGATTTTTAAGGAAAGGATAGGGTAAATGGGTAATGTTTGGGCTTTGGGCTTGAGTATTTAGGCATAAAATGTTTATCACAAGAGTATAGGTATTTTATTTGCGGATTTGTTTCGAGAAAATGGGTTAGGTGATTTTTTGTGAGTCGAACTGAATTTTTGGGGTCAATTTCAACAAACAAACCCCATAGGCCTCTTTTGACATTCGATTTCTTATGGATTTTTAGGACCTTATAAAAGCTTATAGAAGCTTATAAGATCTTATGAGAGTCTTTTAGGATTTTATGAGAGCTTATAGGAGTTCATAAGATCTCATAAAAACACTTTAGAATCTCATAAAAGCTTATAGGAATTTATAAGAGTTTATAAAAACCCTTTTTAGAAAGGTTTATAAATGGGTTAGAGGGTCATTGAGAATCAATTTCAACCAAAAGGCTTAACCAAGCTTTGATCTTTAAAGGAAAAATCCTCGAAGTAATCAAAGAGACAAATTCATCATTACCTCGCGACCGGAGATGAAAAATCCTATGCTCACAACGGTGTTATATGAAAATTTTGTGATACCAACTTTTAGGGAAAACAGCTTTGACAGCAATGTCAAACAAATCTAATGTATTTAGAAAACTTATCTTTTGAAAAACAAAAGAAGATTAATTCAATTAATTTCATATTGAAAAAAGATTTCGGTAACTGGGTGTTGCTTAATAATATAAATCTTTTATGTGTAGCCGAGAGGTCTTACATTCTAAATAAGCATGTTCGTGAGGTGAATTATCCACCAGACTCGCCCATGCTTTCTTTTAATAACCGGATTGCCTGTAAAAGTCAAAAATTTTATGAACCGAACTTGATTTTTATATAAATACTCGAATCCGACGTGATGAATAAAAAATTATATTTACTTTACATTTTTGTATTATATTAAATACTTTATGTGTTTATTTTTGTATTAATGCACTCATTATTAATCATACATTTAAGAATCTTATTAAACTATGAATATGTATGTAATATTTATTTAAGATTTCTGATATTTATAATTTATTTAACAATGAAATAAATAATATAAATTTTCGATGGGCCATGGCCGGGTTTGGGATTGACTCCCTAAGTCTTAAATCGTGAGTTTTGATTGGACTTGAATTAGTGTTTTTAGGAAAATGTCTGACCAACCCAAGCCCGAACTCTTAAAACGTGAGTTTTGACTGGACTTGAATTAGTGTTTTTAGGAAAATGTCTGACCAAGTCTGATCCGAACCTCACTCAACCCGTCCAACAAACAGATCTAGTTCTAAACCAAACATGTTCAAGTATTCTTTAATTATTTTAAAAAACAAAAGGTTTATGACGCACCCTAAATATGAGAAAAGGGCCTAATGTCTGACTAAACTTTATTTGTTCTTATACTTTATGAATGGGGCAAAACCACATTTGAAATATTAAATCTATCTAAAGTGTCTAATGAGCTCCCTTAATTCGAATATATCGACCCATATAACCATACACGTCCTACACAGAATAGCGTATATTATATAACAACATCAGATATAAATGAGAAATTGATACATTTTTGTCGATTTGAGACAAAAGAAAAAAGAGCTTTTATAGTTAGGGGACAACAAAATGTGTCAAATTTAGGGGTGAAGATGTATTTAATGACTAAACTTGTACAACATAAGAAAACATAGTGACTAATAAATTTGGGTTTTTTTTACAGGGAACCGAATCCTTTTATGATTAGATCATTGACGAGCTGAGATTCTCTCTTCACAGTTGCATATTCCAACTTTATTTCACAACTCTTGTATCTTAAAAAGACCGAGTCCTTTTTAAAAAATTTCAAGACCAAATTTGTCAATGTTACCTTTTTAACTTTGACATCAAGGGTTCACTGCTCCCAAACTTCAGCTCCTTCAACTTTAATTTACGAACTCGGTTCTTCTTAAATCTATCTAAAGTGTTCGATATTTAATCCCAAATTATATAATCAAACCACTTTCCTTATTTGAACTTCGTATTTAATTTGTCACATGATGCTAAGCGGCTAAACTGATGTATTTTCTACGGTAATATACATTAAATAGAAGCATTAAACTAGAATACAGTCTTCATAAAAAAATAAGAAAATCAAGTAAAAAACAATTATAATATTGTGTTATATATACTAATAAAAAGAATAATTACAATGAACAACACTTATCCTAACTAGAGTAGTTTTTCCTGCGATGTACGGATAGGCCATTTAAAATTACTTGATCAAATAATTTATAAATTTTTTATTATTATTTTTAAGAATGAACGATTAATTTCAATCCGTAATATATCAACAATCTCTACTTTCGCAATTTCATACATAAACTTTATTTTGTCTCATTATCATACATCAACTTGTATGTAGCCTTCTATATTACATATTACCTATTATCAAAGGTTATCGATATTATACTACTCTTTTAAATTTTTATTTTTCAGTTTTTACAACTAATGATTTTTACAAATTCATTTCAAAATATATTTGTTTATTTTCCATACGTATATACCATTGTTTTAATTTCTTGGTAAAAAAATCAATATCGCTATATTCTCAAACACATATCAGTTTCAGATTAACGATAATTGGTTCATCATTAAATAAATTTAAAAGAGATAGTATTCTGTGGTTGCTGATGTTATATTCAGCCTGCATTTTGATTTCTTAAAGTTTTAATTAACAAAGAACAATATATGCAAATAACATTAAAAATATGATGCTTTAAGTAAATACTTGTGATCTTGAAGTTCAAAATTCATAAAAAATACTCTCATTCCCATTAATAAATCGACTTTGCACATCACTACGGTTAACGATTGTACCGATTACAAAAAACTTATTTATTTAACCACTAAGTAAAGTTTAAAAATATCTCATCATATCAATTGAAAAATAGCAAAAACCCACACAAACAATACGAACAGCTTAGCCCTAAATCCACTAAAACAGTTTTGAATCAACCAACAATAAAATCCAAATGCAAACGAACAGAACCTTATTTAATCATGATTAATAATTTAGAATACCAAAATATTTCATTCAATTTTGGCACTGGTATGATTAAACATTCTCCTTAAATGTGGATACAAAACACATTTTTTTAAAATATAATCAATTAAAAATAATTTATATTAATTACGTGGAACAACTTGTTGAACAAAATGACAATTTTATAAACTCACCAACCCAATCAGAAAAAGTTCACTTTCAAGAAGTTTCCATATTACTCGTAAACAATTAAAATAAACTTTTAGCATACTTGTTCGTCTTACAAAATCATTTTAATAGTAAATATTAATTTTAGATTGTTACGTTTTGGAACGGTTCAAAAACGAAGAACTCGTACTTTTGAGAGTCCATAGCATCTTACTTGTATTTATATCACAGATAAAACCCGTCTTTAATTTCACCTCGGTTGGGTTGGAATCATCCACCAAATCACGATTCTGCTTCAACATAACGAACACTTACACTTTATTTCAATAATCTTGTAATTCCCTGTTAAATATTAGATGATAAACAAATTAAAGAGTGACATTGAGCTTCACTAAGATTATAAATAAGAGATTTAACATATAACTTAGGACTTTTAACAATTAAATAGACAGTATAAAAAGAAATAAGGACTACAAAAGGTTGAAGAAAAGAATTACAACCTCAATTTTAGAAGAAAAACTGGCTATTAAATAATTTACGTTCTTAAACAAAGAATCTGCAATTTATAAGCCTGAATTTCGTGGATTTATATTTTATAATTATTTATCTGGTCTAATCTGTGTATTATTTAAATTTAAAATTTGAAAAAAATGAATGAAGATAATAGTTATTTTGTTTACAACGTGATCTAGGATTTTTTTTGAAAAAAAAAATTGAATTGAATGAAGATAATAGTTATTGTAAGAGTTTATGAATGATAGAGAAGCATCCAATTTATCAACGTGATATGTTCAATTCAAATTTTTTTTCTCAAAAAATTCCTACAATAATGATGAACCAATTATCGCTATAAATTTTGCGTTGTAAACAATATAATTTTTTTGTTTGGAAACCCAAAGTTAGATGCGATGTAAACCCAAATCAATAACTATTATCTTCATAACAATATAAAAAAGTAAAATTTTAAAAATTTTATAAATAAAATGATTAAGGTTAAAATTGTTATTTAAGACTTAATTGCTTTTAGTAATATATATATTAAACCTGCTTGGGTAACCGCCGGCACAGCTTGAGTCCGCTCAAAATAGACGGGCTTGGGTATTCCTTTTAATACAAAGTTCGGTCCAAGCCCGAGCCTCAGCTTGCAAAAATCGGAAATTTAATGGGTCGTGTTTGATTTATATATAAATATCCGAACTCGGCCCAAGAACGGCCCAACGAATTAAAAATATATTTATTTTATACATTTATATTATAAAATTTATATGTTTATTTTAATAATAATTTATTAAATTATTAACTATACAATTTTACTATACTATGTATTTAAGTGTAAAATTTATATAGACTTTTTAATTTTTTTATTTATTAAATAATAGATAAAATAAAATTATTGACGGGTTATGGGTCGGGTTTGGATTTGACTCCATGAACTCGACCCGGGTCAAATCCGAACCCAAAGTTTTAAATCTTGAACTTAGACCGGACTTAAGTTAGTGTTTAAGTAAAAAGTCTGATCAAGCCCTGTCCGAATACATGTGTTATATTTTTTAATTAATATTATGAACCATTAAGTTTTAGTTATACGATGAAGTTATAACAAAACAGTGGACTTATTATCTATCACATAATTGTTTGCTTATTAATATTTATAAATAGGATAAAGTATAAAAAAGTATTATGTGTTTTTCGATTTTTTTCAAAACGAGTTCTGTACTTTTTTTGATAAATAAGTGTTTGTGGTTTGCAAAGTTAGCAAAAAAAGGATTTCCATCCATCCACCGTCAAATGTCAGGTTTTTTTGAAAATCATCAATTTTAACCGAACGATCCACTAACCCTAACCCATTTACCCTAAATACTAAACCCATATACCCAAAAACCCTAACCCAATTCTAACCCAACCCACTAACCAGCCTCAACATCTACCGGCGCCGACAATTTCCCGGCAACCGGGATCTCGCCAGAAAACACCCCTCCCCGCCAGAACGTTGATTCAGCCATTTCTTCATTGTTTCTCGCTGGTTATTCCGATTTGGCCAACAATCATCGATTTCCTCTCTCGAGATGCAGTCGCTTTTGCCGAAAAAATCAGATCTGGCTGGGAACCGTGCCGGAAAATCAGATCCAGCCGATCGGGTTTCTCTCTCCACCTCCTCTTTGCCAGAAATCGTGCTACTCGCCGTGCCGATTCTCGAACGCCAACTGTCCTCTACCAGAATTCGTGATTCATCAGTTGAAATTTTGAATCGATCGTCGGGAACAAGATCTGACAAGAAAAACGAGAGAGGCTAGCGGGGTTTTGGACGGGAAAATAAAACCGATTTTGAAGTTAAAGAGCTATTGTTGAAGTGAAATTTGTTGTTTCATATCATGATTTTCAAATTTTATTCTTTTTAGTTTTTACATGAAAACACAAAAATAAAAGCTTAACTTATAACAAAACAAACAAATCGACAAGTTAATTCTTCAACATATAATAGAGAGTGAGGTTTTGTTACCTTTGAATGTATTTGTTTTTCAGATCATAAGAATCACATTCTAATTTAAGGCTTGTTGCTTTAGACTGAATTGAATTAAGTTGAAAGTTAAATTTAACTGAAACTTAAAGCTGGCAGAACGAAAATTACTGACCCAAACTTAATGTGAATTTAATGAAATTAAAACGTATATCAAATGAATCGAAATCTAATAAGTTTTATTTTTGTTAAAAAAGTATTGAAATTGAATGTAACTTATTCAAAATTTAATGAAAACTTACTGAATATGAATTGAAAGTTAATAAATTTAAACTGAATTAGAGTGAATGAAAAATAAGTTGAAAAGAACAAAATCTAAAAATGAGGTTCAAGATGAAATTAATTATATGAATATTGCGATAATAGGGAGCTCTATCCAAAGTTATTTTCTTCATATTATTAGGGAAATTGTGATGTGTAACTAAAATTTAAAGTTTTTACTATCCTTTTATTATTTTTTGACGTTTTGTAATTAAAATTGAATTTTTTCTTTTTACTTGCATGTTCCTTTCTTCTTTCTCTTATTTCTCTTCTCTTTCAATGGCAGCTCCCTCTTCGATCTCTTCTCCTCGTATGTGTTCGTTTGCCTTGTTTTCCAAGTATCGTCCTTCTCTTTCTCACTGATCTCTTCTCCTCGGTCTTCTCTTTCTCATCTATTTCTTCTCCTTGTGCCCGTTTCTCTTGTTTTCCAGATATTTTCCTTCTCGTAGTTCTCCAGATCCCGTCCTTCTCTTTCTCACCGATCTCTTCTCCTTTTTCTGTTTCATTTGTCTTGTTCTTCAGTTTTATATTCTTCTTTGTCGATTTTTGCTTTTGATTTCGATTTATTTGTGTGCTTTTTGATCTAAAAAATGCAGTGATGTTGATATATGGTGTTATATCCTGAATATATCATATTATATTCTAGATATATCGTGTTATATATAGGATATATCATGATATATTCAGGATATAACAAGATATATTAAAAGAGGACGATGAAAAAGTGTGATATATCCAGAATATATCAAAAGAGGACAATGAAAAAGTGCGATATATCCAGGATATAATAGGATATATCAAAAAAGGACGATGAAAAAGTGCGATATATCTAGGGTATAATAGGATATATCAAAAGAGGACGATGAAAAAGTGCGATATATCAAGGATATAACAGGATATATCAAAAGATGACAATGAAAACATGTGATATATCCAAGACATATCAAAAGAGAATGATGAAAAAGTGCGACATATTCAAGATATAATAGGATATATCAAAAGAGGACGACGAAAAAGTACGGAGAAGTCGATTTTGGAAGTCGAGGGGTTCTGGATGAAACAAGAACGTACATAACGTACAGTTTTGAGTTTGGACTTTTAATTTTTGTTACAAAAGTTATGAATATACAGGTTGGTTGAAACTAAAAGCTAAAATCAGTATATTTTTTATTTTTCCCATATTATTGCTAGTGTAGTGCCCGTGCAATGTACAAATATGTCATTTATAAGTATATTCGATTTATGAAGAAATAAATTTAGAAGATTATATTCATTGATAGATAAATTTCATAGATAATTGTAAAATATTTTATGATTACCTAGAAATTATTTTGAAAAAATTAATCGTTTTGTATGTTAATTAATATATAGATAATAATAATTAAAATTTTAAAATTTAATTAACTATTTAAGGGTAAAAAAAGTAATTAACTATATCTTTGCTTTTAGTAGTATATAGATATAGATTTCTGGCTAATTTCGTTTCTTTTATACATTCATAGGTCTTTTACGTTATATTTGTATTATACTTTCTGCTTTTTTTTAATAATTATTAAATCTTTGAAGAGGCTGCATTCGAACCCAAGACCTTCTACTAATAAATTGAAAGATGTATTACTTGATAAAACACTAATTGGTATGCTTTTTAGTTAATTTTCATAATTTTTTGTATTATACTTTAGTCATTGAATTTTTACGAGTTTGAATTTGAAGAGTCCATTTTGAACATTACAATTTTTTTAATAAATAAAAATGAGTGATGATCGAAGCAAGATCTCCCACCTTCACTTTATGAGATGTAATAGTTGAGGTACATCCAAAATTTGGGATAAATAATTATAATCTCCCTTAAGTTTGGTCTAATACACTAGTATCTTTCTGAGTTTTTTGAAAATAATTTACACCTCTTTATGTTTTGACTCCATCCAACTAAAACCTTCTTATGAGATGTTTTATCCCTTTTCCTCCAACTAACATTTTTTTTTAACAAATTTGCCCTCATCTTTATATATTGTCTATTGTACTTAGTTTCACATATATTTTTATTATGAGTTTTTTAAAATCTATTTTTTTTTCTTTTTATGTTTAATTGAGACTCTAAGAAAGGAAATGGAAAATAAAAATAATTTTATAAATAGATTTAATTATTTATCTATTTTAACTTAAATATAAAGGCTAATGAAACACATTTCATTTATCTTCTTGATCCCCAGTTCCCCACTACACACTTGGTATTTCCATTCCTTTTCTTTTTCTTAACCCAACACTTTCGTCGTTGACCATCATTGTCCTTACCCAAATGCTTTTATCACCATCCCTTCTAAACTAGATCCTCTCCTACCCCATAAAAATTTGTATTCGGTCGATTTTACTTACTGCTGCAAATTTAATTTTTCAAAGCAACACCTGCAAAGCCTAATCTCCTCCGTAGAAGCAGACCATCGCCCACTATTATTCTTACATCCAAATTGAAAATTTTATTAAATATTATTTGATTTCATTCCGGTTTATTGTAGAAGCGTTTAATAAAATCAAAGAAACAATAATTTTTTATTTGAAAAACAATCATTTTTTTAATTTTATTTTTTATTGTTCAATCTATGAACACTGGTGAAAAAAGTTCACATTTATTTTTGAAACCCTAAATATGTAAGTATAATTATTAAAAGTATTAAAAAACAAAATTTAAATATTTTAAAGAAAAAAATTGTAAGAAAAATATAAAAAATGAATTTTAAAAAGTTCATAATAAAAATGTACGTGAAAAATAATTAGAGTACACAAGTAATGAAGATAAGGACAAAATTTTCAATACAAATATTATTTGGATGGAAAAGTGACAAAAGATAATGGAATGAGCTTTTAGTTGGACGGAATCAAAACACAGAGAGGTATAAATTATATTGAAAAAACTTAAAAAGATAATAGTGTATTAAATTAAACTTCAAGAAGATTATAATTATTTACCCCGAAATAATTTATATGTATGGTTGCGTTTATATGCACAAAATGACTAAAAATGCAAAGATTATCATCAAAATAAACAAAATGTAGAAACATCTTATTATTATAGATTTGGCAAGTGGTCCTGAAATAAGAAGGGGAATAATTGAATGCATTAATTGTTCAATAATGCATTTTTAAGAAAAAAACGCAAACAATAGAATAGTTTTTCACATGGAAATGTTGCAAATGTGTATTCTACATGGTTGAAAGTGACAACATTTGAGGTCCCTCAGCATTCAAACACTTCTTAAACTCCAACTTCACCGGCTTAATCTATTGTGAGAGTCTGGAAAATTGTATTTTCGAACATCAATAGTAATTATACGTGTGTATGATTATAACTATTTTAAATTATTATAACAATAAAAAAATTTCGATAACATCTAATAATAACTGTAACACCTATCAAAAATAGTTCATTCAAAGATAACTATTCTGACTTTTAAGAACTCCTTTTTTATTTTTAATATTTAATTTAACTTGAAACTAATTCCAATTATATAATTAGTAAATGTGAAACATTAAGTCCTTCAAAAGAAACAATTGATAGTCGACATACAAATCGAGCTACACATATTTAATAGTTAAATCATAAATATCATGTGTAAAGATCAAGACGTTGTACATTTACCGAATAACTATTTCATTGCATACTTTATTTACTTTAACATTTTCGATAATAAACAACCTATATTACCAAATATTTATCCAAATAGCTGTTGTGAAAACATTCTTTTATTCATGTGACAATTATTCCTTTTGCTGCACAGAACAAGGTCAATTATTCAATAAAAGCCAAAAAATCCTTCCAATTTATTCTCATAACAACTTTTCCCCCCTTATCTCCAGCCTGGATTCCATCCAACGCCACACATAAAAACACAAAGTTGATGGAATTCATCATCAAAAAAATCAACCGATCGCAACGGAATACCGGTTAAAATTTTTCTAGAGAAAGGACCGTGTTTTTGCGAGAACCATTCAAGGATTTTAAAAATTAAGTGAAATTACATGTAAATAAAAATTCACTTAATAGTCTCCATTGGAGACGGCATGACGGTAGAGTAGGAGGTAGGCATTGAGACTTGTGAGTGGAAACCTTCCTTCACCAAGTATGCGAGCAAACCCTTCCACCACCAAGTGCACGAACAAGCTCTCCCACCACCAAGTGTCTGAAGAAGCTTTTCCACCACCAAGTAGCCGAACAAGCTTTTCCACTATTAAGTGCCCAAACAAGTTTTTCACTACCAAGTGTTTGAGTTCCCCTC
>CAOJBJ012785077.1:0-13835 GCA_948291685.1 Euphorbia celastroides
TTTGTCAACTCAAATATTCTTCCAGATCAGGAAAATGAAGGGATTGAAGCAAAAGAAGGCTCACTTGATGGAAATCCAGGTGAATGGCGGTACTATTGCCCAGAAGGTGGACTTTGCCTATGGATTTTTCGAGAAGCAAGTCCCAATTGATGCTGTTTTCCAGAAGGATGAAATGATTGACATCATCGGTGTCACCAAGGGTAAGGGTTATGAAGGTGTTGTCACTCGTTGGGGTGTCACCCGACTTCCCCGCAAGACTCACAGGGGTCTTCGCAAGGTGGCTTGTATCGGTGCCTGGCATCCTGCCAGAGTGTCATTCACAGTGGCTAGGGCCGGTCAGAATGGTTATCACCACAGAACTGAAATGAACAAGAAGGTTTACAAGATTGGAAAAGCTGGCCAGGAATCCCACACTGCAATTACTGAATATGACAGGTAATGTTTGCTATATGATCAGTGTGCCATTAAATTGTTGGTATAAATTCTGGTTTCCTCTTAGTGTTGGTTGTGCAATTGATGTGAACAGGACTGAGAAGGATATCACCCCAATGGGCGGTTTCCCTCACTATGGATTGGTGAAGGATGACTATTTGATGATAAAGGGTTGCTGTGTTGGACCCAAGAAAAGGGTGGTGACCCTTAGACAGTCTCTGCTGAATCAAACCTCTCGGGTTGCTCTGGAGGAAATCAAGCTCAAGTTTGTGGATACCTCCTCCAAGTTTGGACATGGACGCTTCCAGACTACTCAGGAGAAGATGAAGTTCTTTGGCCGCCAGAAGGCCTAATTGGATTTCTAAATTTTGTGTCCTTGTTAGCTAATGAATGTGTTCTTTTTTTCTTCTATCAGACAAGTTTGCCCGTCAAGATTTTGGAAATATATGTGTTCTTTTTTTCTTCTATCAGACAAGTTTGCCCGTCAAGATTTTGGAAATATATGGGTTTCAGTTACCGGGGGCTTTGTAATGTTCTTTCATTTTAATCTATTTAGATTCTCTATTTGTTATTATTTTGGGTCTGATTTACAGGCAGTTCGTGACACAATGTGTGCGCAGTTGAATTGTTAGCTATATATGGGTGAATTTTTGTGAACATTGGGAGATTTGGAGATGTCTTATATAAACGTATGTGCTGCTTGTTCATCCTATTTTGACTAAAGCTCATCTTCCTCGATCGGATTGTGTTGGCATTTGACTGGTAGGGTGTAATTGTAGTAACACATTAACCAAATGAATATTGGGTTGCTCTCCTTTTGGTATATGTCTCCATTTCCACACCCATAATCAAGTCATCTCGAGACAATAAGTGAGGACAAAACTTTTAGGGACAGGCCCCTAGTATAACATGGGATAGTATAACTTGGTAAAATATTAGGGCTTTGTTTATCAAATCATCTGTTTTCGCTTAACATTTATTTGATGTATTTATCTTCGTGATTGTTGGTGTTGCAGTGCATGCCTTCCAAATTGGTCGTTGTATTGCATTTTTATACAAAATTTCTAAATTTTACTTGCTCATTGTCTTATATTTGCTACTTTCCAGATTCATTGAAATCTATAAAAAAGTTTATAGTACAATTAAAAGTAGTTTATCATTTGTATTTTTTTTTCTTTTTTTACTGACTATTACTCCATTCCTTTATGTAAGTCGCTTGAGTCATCTGTGCAATAATTTAGGAGCAATTAATTATGCATACAAAATACTAAAATTAGCCTTGTATTTTCATAACAAAAGTCTCCCCACATTAAATACTCTCTTCAAATCTTATATAATTTTGAAAGTTGTAGTGAAATAAATATGGGTAAATTAGGAATAATCGTGAAAAAGTTTTCTTGAATGAAGAGAACGACTTACATAAAGGAATAAGAAAAAAATGACTCAAACGACTTTACATAAAGGAAACGGAGTATATTAATAATACTTAAATTCTCTTCCAATCAATATGAAAAATGATGTAAAATAACATCTAAAATGTAATTTGAGAAAGTAAGAAGTTTAATTTGACAATGGAAAAACGGACGAAATACAACTTTTAATATTATATTAGCATGTTTCACAATCTGATTGAAAGCTCTCACATTCCAAATTTATGCCTCTGATTTCATCTCCAAGACCACCAATCCGACCAAATCCATCATTACGCATACACGATTATGAAAAAACACTATACGACGTTTCATCGGACCCCCTTTGCATGAATGAAATAATGAAATAAAAAAATACCGGGGCAATGAGTGAAATAGAGCAAGTAGAGGCATCTGTTTGCAAATTAAGAAAATGGAAATTTTATTATATAAAGCATGAGCTAGGGTTTTGATACGGTCTTTAGCCGCACAGCTCTAGGTAATTCCCCTCTGCCTCTCTTCTCCCTCACCGTTCTGTATTCCTCACCTCCGCCTTCTCTTCACTTTCCTTCCAAGGAAGAGGGCTTCTCGCCAAAGGGGAAAAGGTATCAGTTATTTTGCAGTCACTATGATTTTGTTCCTGAAAGCTTAGTGATTTGTAAGATCTCGCTCGAGTAAATTTTTGTTTGGGTTCCAGTATTCAATTCTATGGCAGGAATTAATTGTATTTGTTTCTTGTTAGTCTTAATATAAATTGCATTTGCTATATATCACAGCGTCTGTGCATTAATTTAATGAGTGTATTTTGGTGTTTTTGGTGAATGCAGTGAAGGCTTTCCCTAAGGATGACCCTACTAAGCCATGCAAGCTCACTGCCTTTTTGGGCTACAAAGCTGGGATGACACACATCATGAGAGAGGTCGAAAAGCCTGGATCAAGTAAGCATGTTTGGGAATGATTACATGTTTCCCGGTTTTTTATATTTTTTTCCTGTGAGAGTGCATATCATATGTAGATACTTCTGAAGCCGTGGACTGTGTACAGTCCCAACTTTTTCTATTGTACTTTATACATCTGCTGTTTTAGTGTATAATAGACTCCGGTGTGAAGGTTGTGCCGCTGTAGGCATTTGCTTTCTTTAAACTTCAGTACAAAACAACATAGAATATTGTCCTTCCAGATAACACTTTCATATGCTCAGATTCACCATTTTATCTGCTTTTCCTCGAGCCTCTTTTACCAAAAATTGAGGCTTGTGGTTCTTTTATTGTCATAGTATATCTAGGCAATAAATTGGCAATGAGTTTACTTTACTCGTTCTTATGAGAGTGATGATACTCTTGTGCTAGTGCAGTGCTAGTTCCCCGTGAACTAGTGCCATGAGCAGCACATCCACACGAGATTTCTGACTCTTCTCTTTTCTCTTCTAAAGTTTCCCTTTCTACTTCTTGATCTGGCTTATCAAAAAAATAAAGGAACATATTGATTGAAATTAGCAAGTTAATAGTTGTATCTCAAAATTTTCTGTGCTGGAATTGATCTTTTATTGTGAATTGTATTTAATTTGTTCCTGTAAATTGAATTTCCCTAGCAAATGGGACAAAATTTTGGTTGTTTCTGTTTGATGTGAGTGCTAATAAGATCATTCTTGTGCATACTACTTTTTCCGGGGAGGAATGAGTTGCTAATTGTTTTGTTATGTTTCTTTAGAGCTTCACAAGAAGGAGACTTGCGAGGCTGTCACTATTATTGAGACACCACCAATGGTGATTGTTGGAGTTGTTGGCTATGTGAAGACACCACGTGGCCTGCGTTCTCTGAACACTGTCTGGGCTCAGCACCTAAGTGAGGAAGTCAGAAGGAGGTTCTACAAGAATTGGTGCAAGTCTAAGAAGAAGGCTTTCACAAAATACTCCAAAAATTACGAGTCTGATGAAGGAAAGAAGAGCATCCAAGCTCAGCTGGAGAAAATGAAGAAATATGCAAACTGTCGTTCGTGTTTTGGTGCACACTCAGGTAACCACTCTTTTGAATGTGTATCTTAATGGTTTGTTCAAATATGTTTTTTGTTATCGTTTCTTGATTTGTAATGCTGCACAAATGTTTTTGCAGATCAGGAAAATGAAGGGATTGAAGCAAAAGAAGGCACACCTGATGGAAATTCAGGTGAACGGTGGGACAATCGCCCAGAAGGTGGACTTTGCTTATGGATTTTTCGAGAAGCAAGTCCCAATTGATGCTGTTTTCCAGAAGGATGAAATGATCGACATCATTGGAGTGACCAAGGGTAAGGGTTATGAGGGTGTTGTTACCCGTTGGGGTGTGACCCGACTTCCCCGCAAGACTCACAGGGGTCTTCGCAAGGTGGCTTGTATTGGTGCCTGGCATCCTGCCAGAGTGTCATTCACAGTTGCAAGGGCTGGTCAGAATGGGTATCACCACAGAACCGAAATGAATAAGAAGGTTTACAAGATTGGAAAGGTTGGCCAGGAATCCCACACTGCGATCACCGAATATGACAGGTAGCCTCTGCTCTGTATGATCAGCATGCTGTGTATATTTTTAGTATGAACTCAATCTTTACTTAATATTGGTTGTAGGACCGAGAAGGATATCACCCCAATGGGTGGTTTCCCTCACTATGGAGTGGTTAAGGATGACTACTTGATGATAAAGGGTTGCTGTGTTGGACCCAAGAAAAGGGTTGTGACCCTTAGACAATCTCTGCTCAACCAAACCTCTCGGGTTGCTCTGGAGGAAATCAAGCTCAAGTTTGTGGATACCTCTTCCAAATTTGGACATGGTCGCTTCCAGACTACTCAGGAGAAGATGAAGTTCTATGGCCGCCAGAAGGCTTAATTAGATTTCAAATTTTTGAAGTTATCCTGTTTAGCTGATGAATGCTTTTCTTTTCTACAGAGACCATTTTGAGATTGAACGTTTTGGGTTTCTTGTCAAGATTTTGGATAACTGCTCAGAGTTTTGTACTGTTTTTGAATGAATTACATTCGACTTAATGACAATACCATTGGATATGATGAATCTGTTAATTTTACAGATGTATCGAAGTGCAAGAATCAAATAGCTCAGATGGGATTAAAGCCATTAACCCATTGTGAAGTTCCAGATTGCTATTCCCATGCTTAGTGGAAGGCTTGATAGCAATGCTCAAGCAATATAGGGGATTTGGCAAAATTCTTACTAGTATATACTCTCTCTATCCCTTTATGTTTGTCTATGTTTGTCCATTTAGCACTTTTCTCTTATTCCCTTTTGTATGTTATTTTAGATTTTCAATACATTTTTAGCCATTTTTTTCTCTAATTTACCCTTGCATTATGCAATTAGAAGAGAAATGAGATAGTATTGAAATTATAAGGCGGTAGTTAAGAAGAAAGAAAATATTTATATGGAAGGGTAAGAGTTATATGAGTACTTTTAATAGTGTAATAAATTTTTTCTTTAGAAAAAAAGGGATAGAGGGAGTATATTGTTTCAGGTTTTGCGAAAAGAACTTTGACCAAATTATGATAAAGATAGCAGGCTTTGATCTTTTTTTATTTGATCATCTGGTCTGAACAGTGTTTTACAGGCGTCGGGCATTGTGCTGCTGTAGTTTATGGGTGTTGCAGTGCATGATGCCAGATTCATCGATTATATTCCAGTTGAAAATTCGGATCACCACCCATACAACCATTCCAAAGCCTCAAGGTTACTACTAGTTGAAGACTCAATTTTCATGTTTGAAAACAATTCATGATTATCATGTATGTGTTATCAAAAACCGAAATCTATTGTTTTAGGAGAAGTTTCATCTATCGTTTTAGCTGAGGACCAAATCCTAAACAGGTCAAACTTCCTAAGTGACCATCCGAGACACTACTCCCTACCGCTTGACAAAGGGAGAACTTTGCATGTTGTCATGGATATTGAAAACCTGTACTTAGTAGATTGTGTTCTTTGTATGTTTCTCTTCTGTTATATCAAAAGATAAGTTGACTTGCAAATGTGAACATGACTAATACCAAACAGTATAGAGGATGCAATGTACATGCATGAATCTGCTCGGCTTTCACCTTTCTATATTTCAGAGTGTTCTTGGGAGGAATTAGATCTCTAAAATGCAAACCAGCACAAAGAAAAGCCACAATGCAACTTTCTCTGTCACTTTCCAATCGTCAAACTAGAAATTACAAACATTAGTAGATTTAGAGTTGTACAAAAGTGTGCTACGTATACCTTCATATAATTCTATTAAGAGCAATCCTACTTCCCTGGTGAGGAAATCTTTCTGTAGAAGATATTACCTCTGGCATCGTCATACCCACCGAAACTATGATCTCTGCAACTCAAAAGAAAAATAGCATAGGCTCAGTTTCTCATTGGAACTAAAAGGATGCATACACTGGCTTTAAGGTTCATGCAATCAATGTTCTAAATTATGTAAATATCAAATATCCAATTAAAGCATATAGAATTTTGGGCATACCCTAAAAAAAAATTTAACAGGACAAAGTTATAGTTTAGGCATAAAATGAGTGAAATATATGCAAACATACATTTAGAATAAGAAAACAAACAGAAGTCTATATTTAAGTAGATTCAGGAGTTGAGATGAAAATAATTCATATTGCATACGATTGTAAGTCTAGAAAACTGTACATCATATCAAGTCTCGAATCCTAATTTTCCGTCGTCTATAGACAACCTTTACATCATCAACTTGAACACATTAGCATCCGATTCATAATCAATCACAAATTCAAATTAGATGCTTTTTTATGACTAACGAAGCTTTCGCTGGTCAAAATCATCACAATATTCTTCCTACACTTCATAGATACTAAAATATATCAGGCTAGTCGGTAAAGAATGTATCTGATCACAGTTATGACTAAAATTGATACAAAAAGATGAGACATTATTTTCTCAATCTTTTCTTTTCTCAAATGAATTCTAGTGGAAAGAAATACACTACCCCATGTCAGTTCGGAACTTCTGACAAATCTGGATATCTCTTGAGTGAAATCACAGGCTAAACAGCTATTTCTAACACCTAGCTAATCATATATTTCGCTTTTCCCACTTTGCAATTCCAAACATGAATTTGCACTGATTAAATCAGAAGGCATCAAATTGACGAATTTCACATCATGAGGAAGTAGTGAAGGAAACAACAATAGTCATAACAAACATTTAACATCAAAAGAATAAAAGTTTGAAATAACAGACCTATGCCTTCTCGAACAGACAAGTTAGGCCCTCCGAATTCACCAGAAATACATCACCGATGTACAGATGATTTGTTGGTACAAAAACACTGCATAACTCTTCATCTCCATTATCTCTCTGGAATGAATCAGCAAAAGATACAACATTATCACGAAACTCGGAGAGAAAATAAATAAACACATACATTAAGATTTTTTACACTGTCGTTCACTTCCATACGCATTTTCTTCAGTTTAACAAACACAGTAAAATTTCCATATTAAATTAGTTCTTAAGATTTTGAAGAATCACTGTAGCAAAACTTGACTTTCTAATCAATATAAAGAAAACCAAAGCTGACAAAACCAAGTTCATCATGCTGCCATCATATTTTTAATTACTATAAAATGAAAGCTTGATACCACCAAGAAATCCGATCTCAAAACACAATTTTCTTTTCTTAAACATTTTTTGAAAAATACATGCAGCCTTTGTTTTTTCATATTCTACTGTTCTGAAAGTTAGACACGCTAATAAATTCTTGACTAAGCACACGAGTTGTTTCTGGCACGGTGGCACCAAGCTAAGAAAATATCATACATTGAATACTTAAACATGTGGAAATTACCTGAAGGACAAAGGATGATGTAATAAAGCCAAATGCATATTCTCCATGACGAGGATGACAAATAATTGCAACCTCTTTGAAGGCAGCAGTGTTTTGGTCTGAAAGAGAAAATGCAGACTAATGATAAAGCAAGAGCCAGGAGGGCCATAATATATGGAAGGTAAAGACGTGAACAAACTGATTTATTTCATACTTGTATAGTATGGTTGTCAATTTTACTGTATAATTTGATCAATTTCACCGTATTCGCAATTTGAATATGTAGAAATCTTAACTATGCCCAAGTTTGAATTAGAATCAAGTGTCGTGATAGTGAACTAGATAAATCCATGAGGGTAAAGTAGTTTGACCTTTGCAAATCTTATTGTGACTGAAGGATGCTAAAGCGTTAAAAAGTAATTTCAAACTTAAATTTCACTATGAAGAGTATTCATAATCACCCCTTTTGGAATTATTGTTATACTCATCATTATTTTCCCTCTTCCTTAGTCTCCTATCTTTAACAACGATATTTACATACATCTACGCATGTAAGTCGTGACCCACTAATTTAATACACTTTCTTCTCTACAGTATTTTGTTGTTTGATTAAGTTGGATTACCGACAGCAGAGGAATAACACTATCTACAATTACCAGTATCATACAATACTATTAAGAGCATGCCAATATAACAGTGAAAAAATATGTTATAAAATTACAATAGACATTTCTAATAGGCCAAATGAGGATTTAAAATTTGCCAAACAAAAGAAGGTACACAGGTAAGAATAGTAACATGCTATAATTAAAACTTATTTTTTTGTTTGGTTGTGCATAATATATGATTTGGCATTAAGGGTTCAAAGTCAAGCCCATGTACAACCAACCCATATGGATTGGCCGAGTAAAAGGAAATCTTCTAATAACACCAAATCCCTTATGCATTTCTGCAACCCCCAAAAAAGGTCGATCATGAAAGCTAACAAGAACAAAAAAGAAAAGATTGAATTCTATGAATGCTCATCCTTAGGCGACCTACATCAACCAATTCAAGTTCATTCAAATCAAATAATTTATCAGCATGTCCTAAGGAAGTAGCAAGATTCAAATGTACAAGATCTGATTATAACAGGTTCAAATAAGCTTCAGGAAACGAAAACAAAAAATTGAGTAAACTAGCCAAGCTAGAGTACAAAATTGGTTAATCTTCTTTGACAACACTGAACACACAAAAGTCAAACATCACAACTGCACTCAAGGCTTGAAAAATGGCAACTGTAAGTATATTCCAGTATTCTTTTACCTACAAGTAGCAAGATAACCAACTAGCGAAAAAGTATAAAAGATAACCTGGAGAAATAGCAGCACTAATTTGTTTGGAGGCCGAGTAAATGTCCTTTACAAACGGCATTCGCCTAATAAACCATTCACCAATCCAGAAAACAGTGGAACCCACCCATGATGAAGCAAATACACCGATGAAGAATATGAAAAGCAATGAAGTGACAAACCCAAGGCCTGTGCCAAAAGAAATCAGAAATCATCAATCAATCTTTCGGCACGCTAATTTCAGGATCAATAGCTGCTGCATCCACCTCTCTATCTCCAAAGTCTTACCAAATAAGTCAATGCCAATTTTGGCATATATAGGACTAAAGAAACCATCAACAAACTGAATGAACCACCATGTCACTAGAAAGGTGACTGCAACAGGAAATAGAACCACGCTGCAATTCTAAAAAATTCCATTCATCAAGTTACGATCAAGAGAAAAATCAACAAAAAATAAACATAAAAAGAATGAAAAACCCTTACTAAGCTCATTACCATCCAGCCATGAACTTCTTAGAAACCCAGCTCTGAAGAACAGCATAACAAGCCTGATTACATTCGATACAGTTATCAGTTTCATAAATGCCTCTAAAAACAAAAGAAAACAAGAAAGAAAAACGAGCGCCACCTTGGTAGTGGAAGAATTGGGGGAGTTAGGAGGAGACTTTGGTACATCATCAGGATCAGCGCCGTGATGAGTCAACCCTTGATTCAGCGAAGTCGATTGAGATTCCTTGTTCTCCGCCATTTCATTGACTTGATTTCTCGCTTCCTCCGGCTGCCTCTTCTATTTTCGGGTACAGTGATGCAGTCGTCTTCTTCCTTCCGTGTTGTTTCGTTTTGCCCGATTTTCAAACCTTGTTGACGTTTGGATACTCGAATAATCGTATCCCGTATCTGTAATAAGACTATACTTACCCTATCCACATTAAAAAAATGAAAATAAAATAATACCCGATATTAAAACCCTAATTTCCTCCTTCAAGGGTTTTGATTTGCTCCACCGGCAACAATGGCAGAGCTCCAACAGCACAACTCCATTGCTAAAACCTTCCCTGTGAAAGCAAAGCTGAAACCTAATTCAAGAACTCCATCAAAATCTCCAGAATCGAAGTACTGGGCTTCGTTTAAATCCCACAAAATCGAAAACCTAGTCTCTTCAATCCCATCAATCACCTTCTCTCCGGTTTCCAACACCTTCGCCGCCGCCAATTCAGCTTCCCTTTCCCTCTTCTCCTCCGAAACGTTTACCCTGACTAACTCCATCTCTTCCTTCTCCGACGTCGTATCCTCCTGCTCTTTCCGCTCCGACGGCTCCCTCATCGCCGCCGCCGATGTATCTGGACTCATCAAGGTCTTCGATGTCAAGACCCGAACCCCTCTCCGTCGCCTCCGGTCTCACGCTCGGCCTGCGCGGTTCGTCAAGTACCCCGTGCTTGATAAGCTCCATTTGGTTTCCGGCGGCGACGATGCGATTGTCAAGTACTGGGATGTGGCCGGAGAAACTGTGGTTTTGGATTTGCTAGGGCACAAGGATTATGTGAGGTGCGGAGATTGCTCTCCGGTCAACGGCGAGATGTTTGTTACTGGATCTTATGATCACACTGTGAAGCTTTGGGATGTGAGAGTAGAGAGTAAGAAAGCGGTAAACGAGGTGAATCACGGGAAGCCAATTGAGGATGTGATGTTTTTGCCTTCCGGTGGAATGATTGTCACCGCTGGAGGCAACAGTGTGAAGATTTGGGATTTCTTTGGAGGAGGGAAGATGCTGTATTCAATTGAAAGCCACAACAAGACGGTCACTTCAATTTGTGTGGGGAAATTAATGGCGGAGGAAAATGGAGAAGAAGGGATGCATAATAGGATTATGAGCGTTGGTTTAGATGGGTATATGAAGGTTTTTGATTATGTGAAAATGAAGATAACTCATTCAATGAGGTATCCTGCTCCCCTTATGTCAATTGGGGTTTCCCCTGATTGTATGGTGAGAGCAATCGGGACTTTCGAATGGTACTATATTTGGAGGTAGGAGAAAGAAGAAGGAGAATAAGGAGGAAGAGAAAAGAGTAGGAGATTTCATGGGTTTAGTGAGTACTGAAGAGCCCCAAAGGCAGGTTTTGAGGCCGAGTTATTTTAGGTACTTCCAGAGGGGTCAAAATGAGAAGCCAAGTGAAGGTGATTATCTTGTACTGAAGCAGAAAAATGCCAAATTGGCAGAGCATGATAAGTTGCTGAAGAAATTCAGGCATAAGGAAGCTTTGGTTTCTGTGTTGAGCAGGAAGAATCCAGAGGATGTGGTGGCTGTGATGGAGGAATTGGTGGCAAGGAGGAAGTTGTTGAAATCTGTAATGAATCTGGATGAAGAAGAGCTTGGCTTGTTGTTGAGTTTCTTGCATAAGTACACAACATTGCCGAGACATTCGGTTTTGTTAATGGGGCTAACTAAAAAGGTGATTGAGATGAGAGCTGGTGATATTAGAGCTTCTGATGCACTGAAAAATCACATTAGAAACCTGAAACGCTCAGTTGAGGAAGAGATCAGAATACAGCATTCTTTGCAGGAGATACAAGGGATAATTTCTCCCTTGCTGAGGATTACCGGAAGAAGAGAAAGCTTGTAGCTTTTCTCTCACAAGGTATACTCTTACAATCAAATCAAAATTTTGACTGTTTCCTTGAGTAATTTAACTCGCAAATGTGGAGAATTATCCCAAGTTTTGAGCTTGTTTAGGTGGGAAGAAATATATGTTGGAAGGAACAGAGTTTGAGTTCTGTCTGTGATCCTGGTTTGGAAGATTAGTCTGTATCTGAGTTACTGTTGTAGTTGGCTTTGAATGAATGCTATAGATTATTTGGTTTTGATGTTTCTTGTTTCTACATTATAAAGCTTGAGAGTCAAGAATTTGAATGAAATTAGACGTTTCCTTCAAAATAATTTTGGTGCAAATTTTGTTCTTGGATTGTGGTTCGTTTTTTACGTTTTATGAAAACCATTTGACAATTTTGGGAGAGACCTCTTGTTCTTTTCTGCTGTTTTTCATCCTTAGCCATTTGCATCTCATGTTGATGTAGAGTTTCTTGTTAGTTGACTTCGATGGATTTGTACATAATCTCTACTTCTCTTCTGCTAGGAACTATTTGAGATAAATGCCATCATTATTTCCTATTAGACACAATGTTTTAATGCTTATCTACAAGGTTGAGTTTAGTTGGCAATGTTAAATGAGTATATAGAATTTGTAGAGAGATTTGAAGAGCTTTTTCCCCTTGTAATAAGAGGATCAATAGCAAGTCATGAAGTTTCAAATAGAAGTATTTAAACCAACCAACCAAGCCTTAATCCTATATTAGATGGAGTTGGCGAATAGAAGTATTTAAGTTATTAAAAATGATATTTGAATATATATTTTTCTTGTTGGTGCCTTGTACACGGTTGAATGGATTTTATGACAGTGTTAGGTTCAGCAGTTAAGGGTCTATGAGCTGGTAAATTGCTTTACTTTATGCATATCATACCTTTGCAGCTGCTACTTTTTATGGTTGTTTATTTTGTTGTCAATAGAGAAACATATTCTCAAAGAAGTTATTACAAGTTTGAGAGCATTGTTACGGATGTACTAAGATGACGATTTCAATGGATGTCATTTGTAGAGGAAAGTGCTATTCTTTATCACGCAAACATCTTTATCTACTCAATACAAGGCTTTGAAAAAAATGAATCAAAATCCTTTAATAATGATTAAGATTTATCTCTCTGTAACCGAGGTCAAGCAGAATAGGAGTTGTTGGTTGTTTAAATACGAGAAGTCCATAAGTTTTTGCTCTGGAAATGGCATTGTTATGTCTTGGATTATGAAATAATTTAGTAATTTGTAGGGAAAATTTGGAAGTGATTGTTATTTCGGGGTTAAATGCATCATTAGGTTCCCTCCCAAACCTTATACAAAAACTCCGCAGGTCTCTCAACTCATGAAAAGTGTACATTTTAAGTCCTTGACGCTGATGTGGCAGATGTTATGGTAAGTTTGACTTTTTTGAAAGAGTGGTTGGCTGGTAAGTTTGACTTTTTTGAAAGAGTGGTTGGCTGTTCCGGCGACAAATTTCGGTGATATATTTTTTCGATAATAGAATTTCGGCAAAAAAATTTTCCGAGGACAACAACAGATTTCCAACGACGGCAACAAAATTCCGACAAAAAATTTTTCCAACGAGAGAATTTTCCGGTAACAGATGACGTAACGCGCGTGTGGTACACTCTCTTGGGTGAGAGTGCTTTTGTGCGTTTGAGGGATTTAAAAGGTGCATTTTTTGAAAGATGAGGGACTTGCGAAGTTTTTGTAAAAGGTTGGGGACCTGAAAGCTGGAAGACCTAATGATTCATTTGACCTTATTTCAGAAATTGCAAGTACTGGAGAGGATCATTGACTCGTACATTTGTGATCACAACATCTTTCTTTTTTAGTCTAATGCATATTTTATCTCTCAAATTTGGTGTAAATTCACTTCTAACACCCTAAACTTTGAAAATGATTTCTAATCTTATAAATTTAGCAAAAGTGCACCCAACAGCTCCATCATGCTGCGCTTTTGTGCTGAAAAGTTAATGTGTGAACGCGTTGGCACGTCAGCATGAGGGAGCTATCAAGCATGTTTTTGTCAAGTTCGAAAGGTTAGCGGAATAAAGTGAAAGTTTAGGACGTAAAAAATAAAATATGTTAAATTTAAAGTTCAAGCTTTGTTTGAGTAGAAGTTTGTACTTTGATGTTCACTTTTTGGTGTTGGAAAAGTTTGAAAATATAATTTTAAAAGTCTTTAAATGTTTAAAACCTGATTTATTTTGGA
>CAOJBJ012788420.1:0-16878 GCA_948291685.1 Euphorbia celastroides
GGCGAGACTCATGTGTACAGCAGAGGGAAGTCCTATAGAACTATTTACAAGGATAGTTACAATATCGGATGCGCAGCAAATGGCTCCAAGAACTTCTACAAGATCCAGGCGAAATGATGAAGCTGATTTATGTGTAGACAATGAACTCGGCTTTGCAAAAGACCGCACCATTAGTAGGTCAGTCTGCTTAGGCTCTGCTCTTTTCAAATTTCAACTAAATCTTAATAAATAAATCTTGAATTGAAAGTTTTTGAATAAGTAGTTAATTGAATTGAAACTTGAAGAATAAGTACTGAACTGAACAGAACTTACGGAGCCTTATTGCTGATGCATCTAGTTTCTTGTGCTAGGGCTAGTTTCCCGAGTTTCAAATTACTTTGTTTTTATGCATGCCTAATTATGCAATTCTAGGGTTACAAGTCAAAACATTACTCATTTGTTTTTTCTTTTACATCCCTCAACTTGGGTAAAAATGGCTTGTAGTTAGTGTTGATTGTTCAAAGATGTCATTTTTAATGCTTTTTTCTCTCTAACCAGAAGCTGACTAGTGATGTTTGAGGGAAAATAATAGAGAAAGTAACAAAACTACAATAGAAAACACGAACTGGATGGGAAACAATGGCTAAAAGGCCCCACATGAGTAATCTCCCTCTCTCAAAATGAGAGCCTTGCTAATACAGCAGTTACAAACACAATTTCTGATTCTTTTCCACTAACGTAAACTCCCTACTTATAACTCCTACACTATGTAACTTCCCTACTTAACATGTAACTTCTCAACTTAAAATTACTTGCAGTTATAATTAATTAATTAATTCATTTGTAAAACTGCCTCTTAATTGTTTTCACCCATCTTTTGCACGATCTCTATCAGTGTCCCACACAAAGTTTTTGTCACAGAACAAAATCCTGCTCAAGCAACATATAATACAAAGAAAGAATCTTAGTTTCAAAAGAATTAACTTTCAAGTTACATATTTTGAAGAAACTCACCAAAGTAGATAAGTAGACTTGGGAGTGATGCTGCAAGAGCCAATAGACAAAATTATTAACTTTTTGTTGACATTCTTACTCAAAGCAAATTATTGTATTAGATATACCAAAATCTCTCACCTCTAATTAGGAAGAAAACCTCCCTTATCCCTACAGGTACTTCATTGCCATGCAAACACTCAGAATCAGGATTCGATCGACATATAATTGTAGCACAACAGAATATAAGATCATTTAGGTAAAAAAGTTTCATGTAAAGAGATGTTATGAATTGTTCAAAATATTAATCAAGACAAGAACTTCTCCAATATTATGAAAAATCTCCCATGCATTCTAGTCTGTGGAAGGAGAATATTGAAGTCCTCTAGGTTCAAGGTTCTCCTCAAAAAGTAAATCTATAAAATGAATGAAAAGGGGTATTACATACTGTAGGTGCGGAAGCAATAAATTCTGAAATGAAGATAGCAAAGCTGTTTCAGTTTGGCAGAACCTGCACAACAGGAAATTGATATCTGAGTCAAAAATCCAGAAATTTTTATTGACTAATGACAGAATATACTGATTTATTGAGATAAATGTTACATACCAGTTGAACTATATTTCTGTCTCCAGCGTAGTAGCATGATTTGCAAGCTTTGCATTTGGAATTATGCCATGAAAGCTCAAACCCGTTTGCAAGTTCCCTGTGAATTTCAACAAAGGTCATGTTTTTATATTCCTTATCTGCAGGAAACATAGTCATCATCTCAATGCTGCACATGGCCATCAAATCCGAAGCTTCCATGCCACCAATGTTCGCATAAGAATAATACTCCAGGTTATTATTGCAAGAAGCAGTATCAACAAAAACCGAAGAGTTTACAGGGTTAGCACATTTGATAAATATAATCATTTGCGACAATTCAGGTTCAAATTCTGAACCCACCCATTTGTATCTGTACCATATGTATGGATCTTCTATACTGAAGTTATAGTGGGTCAACAGGAACCAATGATAGGAAAGGCAATCATCTTTGTCAACACCAGCATCCGTTAGTCTGATTGTGAAGTTCACATAGTTTATTTCCTGAGTACAGGTACAGTACGGTAGAGTTATTTTCACAGGACAGAGTGTATCTTTGATCTCCACATTTTTTGGGATCGGATTTGAGTCTGAAGGGGTAACTAATGTTGTGAAGATCACCACACGAAGAAGGGGTACAAAGAGTTTTGGCATCACTGCCATTGCATATTCTGAAGGCTAGAACCAACAGAAAGGCTGTTTGGCCTGCAAAGAGGAGCCGCCTTACTATCATGGTGAGGGAGGGAGGGAGAGAGATGCGTTTCAACAGAATTCAACCAATAAAATGATCTTTTGTTCTCTATCATATCATGGCCGGCTAACTAATTTAGACATTTATTATCTTGATGATATTGAAAGGAAAATCGACCCGAGATTGAAATGTTTTTGGAGAATCACAGCTTTCAAGGCTACCAGATGTGCTGATATCAAACGAACAATCAATCAATTCAAAGAGGAACTGAACCGAGGAGCTTATGGAACTATATAAAGGAAAGTTTTCTGAAGAAATCTGGTACCTGTGAAAATCCGCAATAATCCTAAAGGAAAAGGAGAGGAATTTTATAAATGAAGCGGGAACTATAGGAGTTAACCGCGTCAACCACTGATCGGCTTTTTCCTTGGATTTAGTCTACAAGTGCTTGCCAAATGACTCATTAGATAATCTCATCTTCATCTTTTGCATAACACAATTTTCCCATACTCTATGAATAGGCTACTCATTTTCTCTATTCATAGAGTAGCCTACTACAACCATACTCTAAAATGGAGAAATGAATAGGTTACACTATATTTAAAAGAGATATACAGAATCTCTATTTTAGAGTAAAGATATAGAGTACCAGACCATTACTCTATAAATAACGAAACTCTATTTATAAAATAACCATTGGACTTGCTCTAAAGTTCCGTAAAGGTAAAAGTACGGTTTAACTTTTATATTTATGCATATGACACATGTAACGAATGTGTACCTGCTTTCAAAAATTTTCGGAAAAGGGAATATCCTAGTATACTATTTTAAAAATGTCAATACAAGATGAGCAATGTTATCTATTTTAATTTAAAATTTAGCAAAATAACCGATGACCATATAATACAATTTACAGAAAAATTGAAATATTTTAACATATCAAATTATTTTGTATGAATGAAATATGATGTCTAACTTTAAAAAATTATAAAATAAAATTTAAATTTGTATAAATGATTCTTAAACAAAATAGTCCAACTACAAAATTTTTAAAATATTATTTTATTTATTATAACATAATAATTTCTAATAGAAATCTTTATTTTAAAATATATTTAAAAACACAAGACATCTATTCAACAGTTAAAAAATCTCTTACTCTTTCTTAAAAAACATTTAAAACACAAGATAAATTTTTGCTCTATATTAAAATCTAAACTCAATGTATAAACACCAAATATTTTTATGCTTTCAAAAAGTAAAATTATTATTTGAATTAGGACATATTATATGATGCTTTATTTTTTTTTTACTTTACCATTAATTTCATCCCATTAATAAGATAAAGTACAATTAATTTTGGAAAAAAGTCACGTAACCTTCCTGAACTAGTATCCTTATTTCAAATCGAGAGAATTTGTAGTAAATTGTTTAGTCTTGTCATAATCTTGACACGTAAGCAAGAATAGACTATGAATTAAAAAATGTTACTACATTAGATTGTCTATTTTCTCTCTCATGGGTGATTTGGCACAATAAATGTAAATTATAGTTATATGTAGATAATCAAATAAAAGATCATATCATTAAATTAATTATTATTTAATTACATTTTTGTAACAAACTTTTCCTTTTAAAATCACATTGTTCATTTCTATAGCCTCCTTATATGATAAAGATGCTATGAGGTTCGATAAATCAAAATTGGGATTTGACAGAAATCGGAAAATCAAGTCGTCATAAGTAGTAAAAGCTTGGAGTGCCGTGTACTTTCGATTGTGAGCAGTTAAATATCCAAACTCACTTGTTTACTTCCGATTCATTTCTCTTTTTCACTGTAATCACAAATTGCTCTTCATTGATCAATAATTTGTCGCTGATCCTTGTTAATTTGGTTTCCTTTGTGCAAGCCCTGCAATTTCTTAGCTTGATGCATAGTGTTTTTTCGATCTTGGAAGGACACAAGGTATTTATTTCTGCTGATTTCTCTGGCATCTTTGTAATTTCTCGTTTTCTCTTTCTAAGCTGTTATCTTCTTTGATTAATTCAATAACTTAGCGGTCGGTTCCATCTTAATGGATGTTTTTTGTTGCTCTGACTTCTGCGGTGCCCCTGCGGCTCTGCCCCTAATTAGTTATGCTTTGATCATTTTTTAAGAGATTTAAATTGCATGTTGTGCTTGTTTTTTGCTCGTTTCGCTGTATGAAGGAGGAATGCTTAGAAATTATGAAGTATTAGAGGTGACGAAAGTTGATCTTGTTTCTTTCTTTTTTTTATTTCACTAAATTTGAGGTTTTTGTTGAGGCTTGATCCATTCTGTGATCTGTAATTAATGAAAATGATGGATTGGCATTTCTTGTGTGGAATTCGTGTCTCTTTGAATTTCAGTAGTTGTGGTGCCTCTATATAGAAGCTGTATTTTATTCACTGTGTGACACTGAATGTTGACTTTTAAGATAAATATATGATATTTTCCAGATTGATGTCTTGTGATAGTGATTTTGCTAGTTCAATGCTCTGGTTCCTCTTTAGAATGATGCAAAAGTTGAGTCTCTATGGTGCTTTAGGTCGTGATGATATACAACTAAGAAAAACAAATATCCAAGAAAAAAACATACATGTTAAGCCATCATGCACCCACCTAAATGAAACTAGTAAACGATCAACTTGACAAATCAACTGCTTCTTATTCCATTAGTAAGTTTTTAAGTTTACCATAGATTAGCTTATCATTGTAGTACAAAACATTGTGAACCAATTTTTAAATATAGAGTTGTGTTTCACTCCTTAAATATGTTTGAGATGCCAAGGTTTTACAATGCAGCTATAATAAATTCATATCTTTCTGCAGATGGAACTGATGGTGGGGTTTTGATGTCTTTGCTTTCTCCATAACTTAACTAGCAATTATGGCTGGTCTGGAGGAATTGCGAAAGAAGCTTGCACCATTATTTGATGCTGAGAAGGGTTTCTCTTCTGGGTTGACCTTGGATCCTAGTGATTCTTACATGGTAAGTGTCCCTTTTAGAGAAAATTCGGATAACGAGTTTATCGGAAAGTATATTTCTGACATATTTTTGGCCATGTGAAGCTATCAGATGGAGGGACCGTTAATTTGTTAAGTAGATCATACGGGGTGTACAATATAAATGAGCTGGGATTGCAAAAATGCACTTCTTCACCAGTAGATGAAACAGACAACGGTGAGAAAACATATCGATGTGCCTCTCATGAGATGAGGCTTTTTGGAGCCATAGGAAGTGGTGCTAGTAGTGTTGTTAGGAGAGCTATACATATTCCTGCTCATAGAATTCTCGCCCTCAAAAAGATTAATATTTTTGAAAAGGTAAGCATTTTTACCGACGACCAATGTTGTGCGATTTGTGATAATTTTGTCTAGTTTCTCATTGGATTTTTCATGTTGATTTTTTATTAGGAGAAAAGACAACAGCTTTTGACTGAAATAAGGACATTATGTGAGGCACCTTGTTATGAGGGTCTTGTTGAATTCCATGGAGCATTTTATAGTCCTGATTCTGGACAAATAAGCATAGCTCTAGAATACATGGATGGAGGATCATTGGCAGATATCTTAATAGTGAAGAGAAAAATACCTGAACCTGCCCTTTCACGTATGTTTCAAAAGCTTCTACATGTAAGGAACCATTCCCTCGTTTAGTTTGTATGACATGTTTTCGGAATAACTTTAATATGACTGCTACATTTCTTTTTCAGCTGTATTCATGACTAAAATTTTCTTAATCCATTTCTCATCTTTGAAGGGACTAAGCTACTTGCATGGAGTGAGACATTTAGTTCATAGGGATATAAAACCTGCAAATTTGCTTGTGAATCTCAAGGGCGAGCCGAAAATTACAGATTTTGGCATAAGTGCTGGATTAGAGAATTCTATGGCAATGGTTGGTGATACATGTTTCTTGTTGTTTGTTTCTTCTTTTTTGGTTGAATCCATCACTAGCCCCCTATAGTTGTCCCATCTCACCTACTGCCCCCTGAACTTTGAAAAGGTTCTTGTTCCCCTTTGAATTTGCGAGAAGTGCATCAAGCCCGAAACTCCACATCTCAGCTTTTGATTGGAGAGAAAAACTTGAAAGGATGGCATCTTTTAAAAGTCAAAGCCAACAAGAAGCTGTCATGAGACGTTCAAGGGTAAACTAGTGCACCTTTTGCCAATTTAAAGGGGAATGGAGACCTTTTCAAAGTTCTAGGGGCCGTAAGCAAAATGGGACAACTTCAAGGAGCAAGTGATGTGTTTAGCCTTCTTCTTTTCTCTATTGTGCTTCTTCGAAGTTCTGACTTTATATTGAATCGGTGTTTGTATTCATCATTTCCTTGCTGTTTAGTGTGCAACATTCGTTGGGACTGTGACATACATGTCGCCCGAACGAATTCGAAATGACAGTTTTTCATATCCTGCTGATATTTGGAGCCTTGGCCTTGCTCTCTTAGAGTGTGGCACTGGGGAGTTTCCATACAGTGCTAATGAAGGACCTGTCAATCTTATGTTGCAGGTGAACTAACACGTTGTTGTTCCTATGTGTATGTGTTCAACTTGTCAACGCAACTTTTTATTTTCATGACAGATTTTGGAAGAAACATCACCATCACCGTCGAAACAAAATTTTTCTCCAGAGTTCTGCTCATTTGTCGATGCCTGCCTCCTGAAGGAGCCAGATGCAAGGCCAACTGCAGAGCAGGTATACAAGTTGTGATGTTTTTGCATATTTGTTAAACCCAAAACATGGTCATTTGTCCGAAAAAGTTCTTCTCTCCCTCTTTAACTGGAACAGCATATTTTGGCCCTTCATACTCAAAACCAAATCTATTGCTTCTAGGGAAAGCTTGAAAATGGAGTTTATTTGGAGAACAGGCTATGGAAGCTATCCCAAACTGGCCCTAGATGTTCCAATTCAGCGATGGGCATTTGTTCATATTTTAGTAGATTGTTGAGTTATGAATCATGATGAATACTTGTTAGAATCTCAAGGAACTGAATTCAATGAGGATGCATATCTTCGAATGCCAACTCATATGGTGTTTCTTTATGCAGCTTTTATCACACCAGTTCATTACAAAGTACGCAGACCATGATGTTGACTTAGCAGCCTTTGTCCAAAGTGTTTTTGATCCAACTCAGAAGCTTAAGGATTTGGCTGATGTAAGTACTTCACTGAATATCTGAATGTATATCTGTACCAGGTTACATCGATATTTGTTCTCCATGCTTGACCAAATAATCATTGCCTTTTCTTAAATTTTTTTTCTACCGTCGTGATGTTAGTCTGATCAATGTATCTGGCACTACATGTGAATTCCCATTTCTGTACATGGCCAGCTGTTGACAATACACTACTACTTACTCTTCGATGGATCAAACGAGATCTGGCAGCACACAAAGTGATTATACACCGAACATTCAACTCTTACCTTCAATGGAAAACAATTTGTCGGTCCAAAAGACATCTTTGCAACCCTGACAGACATCCGGACTACATTGGCAGGCGATTGGCCTCCCGAAAGACTTGTCCATGTTGTTGAAAAGCTGCAATGCAAAGCACATGGTGAAGGCGGAGTGGCAATAAGGGTAAAAGGGTCATTCATTGTGGGGAACAGTTTTTAATATGCAGGGATGGTTTGCAGGTTGAAGGGCTGCCAAATTTCAAGGATCTGGCAATCGACATTCCGAGTGTGCGAATGGGCACGTTTCAGGAACACTTCATTATGGAACCCGGAAATGGAATCGGATGCTACTCCATCGCTGAACAGGATCTCTCTATCATGCAATAGAGTAAGGGAGTTATTGTCTTTTACACGGTCGAAACAATAAGCCTAACTCATCCTTGTGTATGGTATTTTCTTAACTTGTGTAACAGTCTAACTGATAAATGGCTGCAAAAAAATTGTTTGTTTTCGCTTTCGATAATGTTTTATGTAGGAACTTAGTTGCTAAGAATTTTCTCTTTGTTCTAATCAATTTGTAGAATACGTGGAATTTGTAATAACCAACGACTTGATGAACTACTAATTGTTATATGGAACTATTTTAAAACAGGATTTGATGCATATTGATCTAGTTTCAGATGAACTCATGATGGGGAGTTCTAGTTTCAGGTGTTAAAATAGTCGTATCGACGATACTATTGATCTCACCTTCTCCAGCTAATATTTCAGAAAGGAATCACCGGAGAACATTCTCTTCTTCTGTACTTCACATGCTTGCAATTCATTTTTGGGGACTGATTGATCGACTGGTTTGGCTTAGTGAAAGAACTTGAAATCGTTGGATCTGCTTGTAGACCCGACTAGATGAAACTTTAGTGTCATCGCTAGTCTGGTCCATCGTTTATACACCTCTTTATAGGTGTTGTATCGTAGTCGATGATAAGAGAACACACCGGAATCAATTCCAGTGACACATTGTAGTGGGATGGGATGCAAGAAAGTGAATTGGCCTTAGTTGGTATTATGAACTGGATAAAATAATATAAATATTAAGAGTTGCATTGTTAAACTATCTATTGTATAAACATATTTAATGATTCTTTTCTTGGCCTAGCTCGATTATGAACTTAAAGAATTGCAGGTTAAGATATTCCAATTAGATACTTGAAAGATAAAGGGTTGGAGATGCCTGAACTGATTGGTGAGATTTCAGGGAAAACCATTGTCTTAAAAAAAGATATTTATTTTTATGTATCTGAAAAAACTATATCAAATTGTACGAAAAGCGAAATTAAAAAGACTGCTTGAATAGTTTAGGAGTTGTTATTCGGTCCAGCTTTATAGAAAAGAGTTAGTATAGCCAAATCGAATAGATCCATATATCTAATTCAAGGTTTATAAGTCTAGACAAAACAACTATTTATCTATTAGATTCCATTTTATCAAAGTTCTATACAATATTTATCAAAAAATTATCTTAATTTATTATATTTTGCTTTTGGACGCTCAAACAATGGAGATTAAATTGCGGTAAAAATAAATGAACGATGCTTTCTTTCTTACCTTTTTCTTATAACTTTTTTCGTATTTGGCTTTTTATAATTTCTTTTTTCACTCTTTTTTTTCTATGCTTGTTTTCCACCAAGTTGTTTGTACGAGTACAAATAAATTAAAATAAAAATCCTATTATCACCCTTTGGTAGGATTTGGTCGGTTAAATAATTATAATCAGGGTCAGGCTGAAGAAAATAGAATAAGAATTATTTTAGAATTTTGATGATTTTCTAGTGAACTTTCGAGTCCAAAAAAAAGTTCCATTTATTGTAAGGAGACAAATTCATGACCTTCAACTGACCATGTCGTCACCTTAGTGGTGGTGGGCAGGTAACTGTGGGATTGGCGGCTTAAAGCCCATCTTACCATCCATCACAGTCACAACCAACGGTCATGATCCCATCTTTCATCCTTTCTAAATCAACATAACAAAGTACGGGACCAATACGAGACAAATTTACATTAATATACAATATTTTCAAACTATTTACATAAATTATCCAACAACAAACTTATTTATAAAAAATCATCTTTAATTTGTTATTTACACAATTAATACTTATAAATACCTATTTCCTCCCCCTTTCCATTCATCTACCATTTCTTTTTTTCTTCATAGTAAAGCATCGTTTTCTTTTTCCTCCCCTTTTTTTCTTCGTCATTCTCCCCTTTCAAACTATCATGTTGTTTCTTTTTTTCTTCACAGTTAAAGCACCATTTTCTTCTTTCCCTCTTTCCCGGCGAGACTTTGGTCTCAATTTCGACTTCATTCGGTTGTTCATGGACTTCGATTCTCTTTTCCAACGAGATTCCGATGCAACATCACAATTGCATCTCAATTTCGGTTTCATTCGGTTGTTCTTCGCCTTTGATTTCAACTTATATTCCGATCTCGATTTGTTGAAATCGAATTCGACTATCATTTTGTTTGCTTGGTTTTTCTGTTTTTTTAGATGCAACGGTGATGAAGATTTGCAATGATGATGAAAATCATGATGTTCAAAAGGATGCACACAAGATGTTCAATAAAATGCTTTTATTGTGCGAATGACATGTATAGTACATGTAATGACGATGTATAGGTTGTGTAATGTGTGTAATGGATTCTTCTCCTTTCTAAATCATAATCAAATTTACAAGAATGATAGAGATATATGCATTGTATATGTATATCATATGTAATGGATTTGTAAAGCTGTTTATATTACCACAACAATTCAGAAACATTAGTCTGTTTATATTATGAAAACAGTTCAGAAAATATTGGCTATGTAATGAATATGTAATGTTTACATAAATGAATGCGTAATAAAATGTTTTTACGTCTGTTTAACCAGTTCAGAATATTATGTAAATTAAATGTAAAGCATATGTATGGACCTGTTATAGAGTAAAAATATGAAACTTATGTGAAAAATTTGTGATAATAGTTTTGATGTTTTTGTTATTTATGTAATAAGTTTGAGTTACATTCTTTTGAGATTCAAGTTAAATTTTGTATATATTTATAAGTTACTCTTTAACAAATGTAAGGGGGGACTCAAGCCATACCCCTGCACTTATAAAATTAAATTAAAATTTAGAGAAAAGACTTGAAGAAGTCACTTATAAAGAAAAATGCTTGAAGAAACAAACAAGGTTGAGGGATAAAAAGTACTACATTTACGATAAATATTAACAGAAAATAATTAGATCGTTGTCTTGAAGAACACTCTCATATTGAATTTCTTCTTTTGTACTCATAACGACCAAGCTAAATAAACCAAAATGTTGTCACTAACTCCATGCAAGAATTTAGCTCGAAAAAGGAACTCTAAGTTGAGGAAGAGTCAAGATATTCGGTAGCATTATTAGAGGAACACCGATCCATCTAAAAAGACGAGTTAACATTGAAAAATTTCAAAAATTCTTCATCTTTTTGGTGAAGGTCCTTTCCTTAAGCAAAAGCATATATTGTCCCCCATAAATTTGACAATTTTTTAAACTATGCAACTGTGATCTATCTTCAATCGCAAATGTAAAGTACACCAGCTATGTTTTCATTGATTTTTTCCCAATACATTTTTTTCGTTTTTATTATTAATAGATAATGTTATCCAATTAGCTCATATTATTCAATTCATTTAGATATAAGAAACTTTATATGCTTAAATGAATGACTAATGGATTATAGATGTAGCGTCCGACATAAGCAATGGACACCACAAATCCCCACACATGGTATGATATTGTCCACTTTGAGCTAAAAGCCCTCATAGTTTTGCTTTTGGGCTTCCCCCAAAAGGCCTCATACCATTGAGGATTGTGGTCCATGCTTATATGCTACTCTAAATCCTCCAAACTTTCCATGTGCGATATTTGTTTGCCCAACATTCCTCCCCTCAAACAAAGATCCATCGAGCCTCCCCTCGACCAATCAATCATCCGTCTACAACACATCTTGGTCCGCTCTAATGCGATGGAGGACACGCCTCACGTAGAGCCTAAATGGTTTTACGGATATCCCGGTGATTAAAATGGTGCCCCGACCACTTTCTGTTCGGAGGAACCCACCCACATGGCGACATCGGAGCCTGGCTCTGATACCAACTGTAGCGCCCGATATAAGCAATTGACACCACAAATCCCCACACATGGTATGATATTGTCCACTTTGAGCTAAAAGCCCTCATGGTTTTGCTTTTGGGCTTCCCCCAAAAGGCCTCATACCATTGAGGATTGTGGTCCATTCTTATATACTACTCTAAATCCTCCAAACTTTGCATGTGAGATATTTGTTTCCCCAACAATAGATTCTATTACACATCTTATAAAATCTATGAATAACTAAGTTCAAGCATCTTTTGCAACCCGAGGAAGAGTTTAATGCCTTTGAGTCATATTCTTCAAAGCATCCGAGCTTTCACTCCTTCCGAGGATCGTGACAAATTTTGTGCTTACCATGTTACTAAGGGAGACAAGATTAATGAATGTGTGTACCTTTTAAAGGACATCCATCAATTTATTGTCGGGGGTAACTAGAGGAATCAAGTACGCGATTTACTACCTAAGCAAAAAGCTGCTATAGTATGAATTTCGATACTCATTGGTAGAAAAAGACCTGCATCACAATGGTCTGGTTAATCAAGAAGCTGAGACACTACTTCCAATCGTATCGTGTCAAAGTTGTTGCAAAAGTTTATCCTATGAGATATATTTACCAAACGCTGTCTCTCGCAGGAAAGATATATCGTTGGCTTCTACTCCTGTCAGAATTTGACATTGAGTATGTCACTTAAAAGGCCATCAAAGAATGCGCATTGGCTGAATTCTTAGCCAGCCAACCAATTGATTCAAACTATGTTGAAAGCCTTGACTTTCCCGCCGAATAGTTGGTTGTAGTCTCACAAGAAACCAAGAAATGGACAATGTATGTCGACGGTGCTGTCAACAAGCGAGGGGCAGGCCTTGCGGTCATCGTTACCAAGTTAATAGATTTATGAATTCGCAGTTTCGTTTTTTTCCCATTTGTTGGCTTCCTACCATATTCCTACTAGTTTTTTTACCAGACAATGAGAAATCGAAAAAGTATACGACAATGGATGACATTTTTGAAGATAAAAATGAGCTGAACAAAAGTTGTAGATCAGCAAGTCAAAAATTTTACGATTTTTGAGATAATTGCGAAATAATGTAAGAAAATGCAAAAAAAAAAACACACGATACAGTAATGACATCATCTATTAGAGAAAGGGACCAAATAAAGAAAGGGGAAAAGGAAGGGACACGTGATTTTGTAATTTGAATTCTTTTTCAATCAATGTAATTTTTCCTTTTCATTAAGTATCACTATCGGTAGTAAATTGTTCATTCGATTTCAATAACTCGTAAATTGAACCAGATATGAATATTCACATTAAAAAATAAATTGAAGTTATTCATATTAAGCTTTCTTTTATTCCATCTCAATGCTGATCCTTAGTGAAAGCTTTATTTCATTTGATTCTGAGCGTGTCACGTTTTTCATATTATTCCTTCTTTTTTGTATGTGGGCTTTCAATTGGATAGATGTAGCAGAGTCCAAACTATGCAATTGAGGAGATCCATTCGAACCTTCAACTTACCTAATGTGGCCCAAATCAAATTTGACTGTCATTTTGATCCTTTAGCTTCATAATTTTGTCAAACCAGTCCATAAATAGCATGCATTATCATCAAGTTTTAACTTGCCAAAATATTACGAGTTAGTGTAACAAATCCCTTTGTAAATCTTCTAAAACAAATCTTTAAAGCAAGTTTGGGATTATTTTCCTAAAAAACTATTATCTTCTAAAACTTTATTTTAAAGTTTTTTTTCCATAATTTGCAGATTTTAATTTCGAGAAAGAGGTTTTAAAAGCTTTAAATAGGTCAAATGCTCTTTTATACCTCTCAAGTTGTTATGATTTGTCTTTTAGGTCCCCATTCTTAGAAAATGACCTATGAAATTTCTCAACTTGAAAAAAACACACTCCTGGTGCCCTGAATCTATGCAAACCAGTCACACCCTAGTGCATGACATACACGCACCTAACACATCATTTTTTTTGTTGCCCGAGATATCCCCCCAGCCGATAGCCAGAAGTCTAATCCCCCGTCCCGACGGTCAGCACACTAAGTGATAGGGGACTGACTAGATGTTTTGCTCCAATCCATTCACATGGATGAAAATCGAACCCCCAACCTCATGCTTAAGGGATGAGGTGTTGAACCACCACACCAAACATGTTTATTACCTAACACATCATTTTTAGTGGTGCTTTGAAGTCACTGAACTTTGAAAAATGACCTCCAAAATCCCTCAATCACTACTACATTTATAATTTGAAAAAGTCAAACCAACAAATTTGTAACACATGACATGGACAAGAAATTTTTTAAAAAATCCAAAAATGAACTCTCCGAAATCCCTATAATTATAGTTTTATCAAAAAACACTACATTTTCCACCTTTATCTTCTTTCTTTTCTCGTTGAAAACGCCATCAAATTAAAACTTTAACTTCATTAACTTAAAACTTCAACTTTTTGAAATTATTAACTGTATTAAATCATCAAAGAAGCTACCATTCAATTTTGAATTTGAATGGAATTAAAAAAAAATGAAGCTCAAATAAGCCGAAGGTAGCCCTCCATTTCTTTCAGTAGCTATGGTCAAAGCTTCTTGTAGGATGTAATAGGAAGGTTTCTTTCTCTTTTAATGTGTTATATATGGTTGGATACATTGGTGATGTTGTTAGCCAATGATAATTTGATTAGGGACGTTCCAAAGATTACACCAGCGCAATGTGCTCTTACCCTTGCATCTTTTGGAGTTTATCTTTACCGTTTGGGAGAACTTCTAGTTTCGTTTTAGTTTCTCCCGTCAATTTGATAAAGAGAATTGGATACAAATAATGGAGAGAATATCGATTTGAGAAAAAGAACTGAAGAAGAATAATGAAGGGAAGATTGATTTAAGTAAAAAATTGAAGAAGAACAATACAGAGAAAAAGAAAGAGAGAGGATAAAATTTATTTAAATATTTTTCTATGTTCTTTTATGCTCCTCAAGTTGATAGTATATGTCATTTAGTCTTTATTTTTTTTTAAGAATTTGAATTTTGAAGGAACCAAGGTTCGATCTCTGGTCATCCCCATCCAAGAATATGTCATTTAGGTCTTTATTTTAAATCTACCACTTGCTCAAAAAGTCAAAGGAAGCCACATCATCAACCACATCATATTTAGGGTACTGAAAGTGTGTGTTTTTTTTTAGTTGAGGGACTTCTTAGCTCATCTTCAATATATAGAAATTTAAATGACAAATCTTGACAACTAGAGGGGCATGAAAGAACATTTGGTCTTTCTAATACAATAGTATGAAAGAATAAATGTATTGTTCAAAGTTAATCTATCATTATGTAAAAGTTTTTTTTGAGAATAATTGAAACAGTAATATCAAATGGATTCTTAATATGTGTTTCGAAGCTCACAAACGACTAATTTTTTCTTTTCCGGCTCTGAGTGTTTGTCACCATGGCTTTAATGATTTCTTAGTTAATAAAATAATTCTACCTATAGTAATTACAAAATGTAAAGATGGGGAAAATATGTTCTGATGACCTGTAAAAGAAGTCAAACATTGTGAGAAATTCGCGTGACACTTTCCTCGAGCACTCAACCTTGACATTGAGGGTTCTACACAACTTTATATCATTTATCTCAATTATTTGCATTGACTCTCATTTTATTATCTCAAGCCAACTACTTACTAAACACTTTTTAATAGTTACCTTATATGGCCGAATAAAGTAGAAATATACTATGATTAAGTTTTACTCACCATCTCAAGCTTTTAAGTAAAACAGTTATATGACACTTAAGAATCAACAAAGAAAATTAGAATAGAACATTTATTAGAAATGCTAACACATAAATATTATGTGTGGGATGTTCCTTTTTTTTTATTCAAAGTCGAGGTTGAAAAATTTATGCTTGAATATGCAAGTGTATATTTTTCGCTCATCAGATCTTATAGAATTTGTCGATATATTTGACTGCATGTCTGACTTTTAATAGTAGAATTAGTTATGCATGGGCTCTTAAACTTATTGTCAAATACCGAAAATGTAACGCTCAACTATTAAGGAAGTTTTGGGATACCCATACTAAGCAGAATAATTTAGTCGCTTAGTAATGTGAAAAAATGAGTTGGGTAAAAGATACTTAATTTATTTTTCCAAAGTGTTCGGGGCAATTGGAAAGAACATGTGATTTGAATGAGCTACTATAAATAGATGAAGATGATCTCAAAAGTTACACTTCTTCTTTGTCTCTCCCTCCATTTGTTCTTTCTTTCTAAAAGAAAAAGATGCCCATTTCATTGTCAATAATAACAACGATGACATGGCCGATTATGATCCCAGCATTACTATTAATAATTTTTGCCTTGAAATTTACCAATTTTGGAAGAAGAAGATACAAATTGCCACCGGGAAGAAGAGGCTGGCCATTGATTGGATCAGTTGGTACAAAGCCGTTGCAAGTTGTAATCCTTCTCAATTTGTGTGTCACCATTCTATTAGCGTCTTTTATATAATTCGATTATCCATTAGATCCATAAGGTGTGGGCAACACTTAAATGATTGGTGCGGTATTTATCCTGATATTAAAATAAATGTTTTTTCAATATAAATGAACGACCTAACTTTGTAGAAATTTAATTAACAATAAACGACTTTAACGAAATGCAATTTGTCTATACAATGCAACTCAAGAGGAAATTGAATGAATACAATAGGCCCATTTAGCTCACCTTAAGACTGCAATATGGATAAATAATTAGTCGATACACGCTTTTAATAAATAACTTTATTTTCTTGTAATATTTTCCTTTATTAGCTTTAAATCAAACTTCATAGTGCTTACTCAATGGTAATAAAGATAACTATGATGAAGTGATCATAGGATTCCTGCTCTTAATTGTAGTTCAAGATGAAATTGTTTAAAGGAATTTTAGAAATAAAACAACAATTGATACACACCTCAATTTATAGGTGGAAGGCACGAGTGCAAAGAGGGAATATTGGCATCGGTTGTTGAAAAACGTCCATTTAG
>CAOJBJ012791026.1:0-35944 GCA_948291685.1 Euphorbia celastroides
AATACCTGGGTCTTAAGCCGCCCGTAGAATGACAGTATGAATAGAAGGCCTTGTGTAAGCTATTGTCTAATCCTCTTTGCTTTGTAAAAAGCCCAGCCCTAAACGATGCTAGTCATATAGCAGCTTCCGAAGCAGGGGAAAGCAGAAAAGAATATGAACGACTACCCGCCTTTGACTTTTCTTCCTCTCGAACCAATGAAAGTTTCTTTTCTTTGAGGCATACGATCGGTCTATGCCAATTACAGTTGGAGGCCGAAGGCTTTTCTTATTTTATTACCTTCCTTTATAGCCCAGTTAAGCATATGCAGAAAGGGCAAGCCTAGTCACTTCAAAGTGAGTGTGAACATCTTATCCTATAGGCCTTAAAGTAAATAACGCAATATCCCTTATCGAGCCAGCTTAGAGCTTATAGAATCTCCCAGACTGTATATAGCCCCCCCGCATATTATGAAGTTTTTACTCCCTGGTGAATACCAATCCCTGTAATAATAATAACTCTAGTAGGAAAAATGTTAATAAGAATGAAAGTACTAACACGCTAACTTGGAACGCTCCCCTTGATTCTAGCCAATTCATTCCGTGTGAGGTCCCTGTCATCTTACTATACTCCTTTTTCCATGCCAAGTCTAATCTCTAAGATTGATTCTGCTTTCCCGTCGATTTCAGTTCTCTTGAGACTTCTGTTCCATACCTTCTAGCGGGGTAAGCCCCGTAAGACATTGTGTAGCCTGTTGGAGTTCGGTGAAAGCAGTGACACCGCTCCGCTTACGAGATCAAGGGGGGATTGAAAAGTTCTAAAATCTTTCACAAGGGTAGGAGCTATTACTGATTCAATCACACCATCACAGCTACTATCACTCTAAGAACGGGTATTCATCCCAGAGCTCCTGGGCAAAGAAAGTCAAGCAGGTAGGATTAAAATTGAAAGCTGGTCATGTCAATCTAGGGGCGGTTAACAAAGATGGGAAGCAGTTATTTCATCCTCTCCCGCTGGGTAACCCAGTTCCTTATTATGAGGAGATTAAGAGGATACGAGGGGATATACATAGTTTGTTTCTTCTTGATTTATTTCAAGTTTTAGATGACAAGGCGTCTCGTTCTGCGGCGGAATCGATGGAGAAGACCAGAGAAAAAGGGGCTTTTGTTGGACCCCTTATTGGGGGTATTCAATCCGAATTTATCGGGATGATGATTAGACGTGAACTGGACATCCTTTATTCTCAAAAGAAGCTCCCGTCCTTAGAAAGTTATGATCATTCCCCCTTTCACTTGTTAAAGGTTGAATACACATCTCCCTTATTCAAGTACCAGCAAGCCGAAAGCGTTTCAAGCGTTCTTCAAGGCACGAATACGGTTTTAGAATTGGGAGCTAAAACTGGAGATCCCAGTTGTGCAGACCATATTGATATAGATAAGGTTTCCCGTTTTGCGTTATGGGCTAGTGGTTCACCTGCTCAATGTATTCGTGATTGGGATGAAGTAGTCGAAATCCGTCAACGAAGAGCAGAGCAAATAGAACAAATGAAGGATCAACAGCTTGTGGATCGATCAAGGCAAAAAGGGATGGAAACAGGGGCGAAAGTAGCGGGAGAAGTAATGACGGAGAAGATGAGATCGGATTTGCGGGAAAGCATCAATGGTTGATTTTACTTTTATTACTGAAAAGAAAAAAAAAATAGCACGACAACGAGGGTACAGCGTAGATTTAGACGCTTTATCAAACCAATTAAAAAATGATGAGCAACGTTTGAGATTATACAAGCAGGTTTTTTCGACGAAAGAAGGTCGTTGGGTTTTAACGGATTTGATGGTTGAAGGAGGACTTTTATCCTCTTTTGAAGCGGATAATTCGCTGAAGCTTGCTCACTCAGAGGGTAGGAGGAGCGTAGCGATTCGTATTGCTTCAAATATAGGGCTAACTTTTGAACAAGTGATGCAAGCATACTTTGATATTGGAAAAGAAGATATTTAAAAAAGGAATAAAAGATGACGGATAAACACAGTGAAATCCAACCAACAACTGGTCAAGGAACGGGTGCTACCGATTCCACCGAGTCCACTGAGTCCAAAGAAATGGTAGCTCAACCCGCATCTAGTGTTGATGCACTTAATCCTTTTTCAGAATCTCAAAGTCTTTCTTCTCAAGAAAGAGGAGATGCAAAAGGGGAAGAAGAACAATCTCAAGAATATAAACTGAAATTCCCTGATATTGTTTCCTCGGATGTTGCGGATATTCATACGAATAATTTTAAAGAAGCGGGTGTTGAAGCGGATAAAGCTCAAAAAGTGATTGATGCTTTAGCTCATTATGAGGAGCAAGCCTATGAGCGACATATTGAAGGTCTGAAGAAATCGTTGGAAGAGGATAAAAGGGTTCTTCAACAGGAATTAGGTTCGGATTACGACACTCGTGTAAAGGATATATCTCGTTATTTTTACGAAGAAAACATTTCAGATAGTGATGTGCAAAGTCTTGTTACGGAGTGGGGTTTTCAAAAGACTTTTCAATTTTTTGATCGTTATGCCCAAATGAGCAAAGAGTCTTCTGCGGGCGATACATTTGCAAGAAATGAGGGTGTTACGTCAACTGCTACTGACACCATTTTTAGCGATCCTAAGTTTATTAAAAAAATAGAGAATCAAGACTCTGAAGCTTTGGGTAAAATTAGAGCTTGGGCATTGCAACAAGCCCAACTTGAACAATAACTTAACATAGAAAAGGACAACATAATAGATGGCAACAAAACAACAATTAGCAACGGCTAATATATTAGAATTTAAAAAGCATGTTGAGCTTGGTCTTCAGCAGAAACAATCAAAGTTGCGCGCATGTGTAACGGAGAAATCATGTGAAGGGGAGTCTTCTGCCCTTGTTGAAGTATTTAAGCCTTCGGAAGCTTATGAGATTGTAGGTGATATGCCTGATACTATCTACAATGACACCGGTCAAGAAAGGAGATGGATTAGCTTTAGACAGTATGGTTGGGCGGAACGCATTGATCCTTTTGCTTCGCTTGATTCTGGTATTAATCCTCTTATTTCATATGCACAGCTAGCGACAATGGCGATGCATCGTAAACAAGATGATGCGATATTAGAAGGGATGTTGGGTATCAACAAAAAAGGGAAAAATGCAGAAACAGAAGAGAAGTTTTCAGAAGAAAACATCATTAAAAGCGCGGGTACTGGAGACAACTTTTTCAACACTTTTATTGGGCAGTTGATTAAAGCAAAATCAATTTTTAAGAAGCGTTATATTGATGTTGATTCTGAGCAATTATACGTTGGTGTGCCGTCTGATGTATGGGCTTCTTTGTTTGCTTTAGAAAGAGCTGTTAACAAAGATTATGTGAATTCTGCCTCACTTCAAGCGGGTAAAATTGAGAGTTTTGCTGGTTTTTGGTTTGTTGATATTGAGAAAGTCCCAGGTGATGACTCTTTCCCTGTAGGTACTAACTTTCCGAATTTAACAGATCCTGAATACAAGATAGAATTTAATGACAAAGGGGTGAGACAGCAAACCTTGAAAAGCTCTGCTAAGTTTTCTGGGGGCACTAAATACGTTCTTCCGTGCTGGTGCAAATCTGCTGTTGTCTTTTCTCAAAGAGCAAATATCACAACGGAACATTCAAAAGATCCATCTAAATGGCATGCTCCTCAACTAACTTTAACGGCATCTTTTGGAGCAACAAGAGTTGAGCCTAAGAAGATTTTAGGTATTGAAATTACACAAGATTCTTTATCGGGTCTGACTTTCAAAAAAGGTGAGAAAAAGGCCGCTTAATGACCGAACTTGAGGTATGTAATTGGGCGTTGTTGAAATTAGGGCAACGCCCAATTGCAGGGATAGGGGAAGATTCATTTAAAGCAGATTGTTGTCGTCTGCTTTTGTCTCCTATTCGTCGTAGTTTGTTGCGTTCGTTTGCGTGGAATTTTGCTATAGAGGAAACTGTGTTAACCGCGTGTTCTACGGGTTCGTTCTATCCTCTTCCGAAAGGATGCTTTAAAGTCTTAAAGTTGAACGGGGAGGGTGTTGTAAGGGGTAATTGTATATTTTCTCCCCAAAGAGGCACTTCCCCTCTCAGTGTTGAGTATATTGCGAATATTGAAATATCTGGTTGTGATCCTTTGGTTCAAGAAGCGATTGCGTGCAAGTTAGCGAGTGAGTTAGCTCCGATTTTAACCGCGGATATTCAATTAACTTTGAGGCTCAAAGCGGAATTTGAAGAAGTGAAGAAAACGGCGATTGACATGGATGGGATTGAGGTTTGTGAACCAAGGGAATATTAGAGGCTAAAAATGGCTAAGTTGACATGGACGAAAAGGTCTTTTGCCGCGGGAGAGTTATCACCGCACATCTGTCAATCTCGGACGGATTAACAACTTTATGCCCAATGTTTTTCGAAAAGTGTTAACTTAATTCCTCTTAAAACTGGTGCGTTGATTCATAGACCGAACACCATATCGTTTCCTAATTTGGCTTTGCCGTCTGATGCAAGTAGGTTAATTCCTTTTTATATAGCGGGTGATACACACGTTTTACTTGTTTTTGGGGACGAGACGCTCACTTTTGTTCTGGTAGAGGGAGGCGGCCCTCCGAAAGTAATCAAGACGGTAGGAACTGTGTACGATCGATGGGAATCAACCCAATTAGATTACGCAATTTCCGGTGATTTGATGGTTTTAGTTCATTGTAACCACTCTCCGCACCAGATAAAAATAATCGATAAAGAGAATTATGATTTCTCACGTATGAAATTTTCACCTCCTCTTGAGGAAGAGTCGACGTATGAAATTTTCACCTCCTCCTTGGCTAGGAGAGCGGATCATCGGTAGGTCTACATCTGATGCGAAGTTAACTGTTAACTTTGCGGATGTAACTCCCTCAGAGGCTTTCCCAAAATCGCCCTATAAGGTTGTTGCGAGTTCTTCTGTTTTTAAGAAGGAAGACATCGGGCGATCTATTAGATTAGGTTTTCTTCCCCTACCTTGGAAGCCTAAAACTCTTTATGAGGAGGGTTCTTATATCAGTATGTTTGGCAAAGTTTATCAAAGTGTGAAGCGTGGTGTATCTGGGTCTGAATGGTTAGAGAACAAGCGAGATACTTTTATAGCGGACGGGGGTATTCAATGGAAAGTTGTTTATTCATCTCAAACACTTGGGTCTGGATCTGTGGAGGATAAAGGTTCATCTGGTGTTGTTCCTCATTATTACTTATGGGGGGATATTACAGCTTTTTATAACGATCGAGAGGTTGATATTGTTTTTTCTGTCCCTTTTACCTGTACTAATGATCAAGATACTTACAAGTGGAATTTAAGTGTTTGGGATCCAACTATAGGGGGGTATCCGTCGCATGTTACTTTTTACCAGAATATACTAGTTTTTTCTGGCACACAGGGTGATGCTTCGTCTTTTTATCTATCGGAATTTGAGAATTTTAATAGTTTTTCGCCTGATGGGGGATACGGGGGTTCTGATTATTTAAAAGCTTTATCGTCGGAGATTACAGATGACACGGTGAGAGAGATTAGATGGATTACTCCGATGGGTAGCGGGTTACTTATAGGGTGTGATTCATCTTTGTGGTTTTTTTGTATTGAGATAGAAAAAGGCGTTAACCTGTTTATGCGTAAACTTTCTGGTTCTGGAGTTTATTCATGTTCTCCATTAGCTGTTGGAAATTCGATTCTTTTTGTTTGTGGTTCTGGTCGGTGTATTAAAGCGGTTATGGGGAGTTTTGAGCAAGGGTTTAAGTTTACTGACCTTACCCAATTTGTTGATCATCTTTTTACTTATCGTATAAAACAACTTGTTTACCAAGGAGAACCTTACTCTTTAGTTTGGGTGAGTAATCACTCAGATACAATCTCTAGTGATAAAGCATCTCTTTTTGGATGTCGTTTTAGTATTGAAGAAGAAAATGATTTTGCATGGCATGTTCATAATTTTGGTATGGCGGGTATTATCGCTATGACGACTTTCCCTAGTGTAGATCGAGGTCAAACGGATCTTTGGTTTCTTGTCTTTAAAATGGGAGAAAACAACTCATCTCAAGTTATTTTAGAGAGATTAGAACGTTTTCATTCTGTCCATAATTACCACGAGGATGGAGATGTTGGGGTGAGGAAGGCTTCTTAAAGAATGGGTTTATGGGATTGGGTTAAAATTGGTTTCGTTGCTACTGCGGCTGCTGCTGGTGCGGCTGCCGCAGTAGCATTAGCACCTGTAGCGTTTGGAGCAGGGGTGGCGGGAGCACTAGGCGCTGCGGCGGGTTCTGTTATTTCAACTTTAGCATTACCAAAGTACACGACGGAGGAAGAGGATAAAAAATCTCGAGATGAACAGATACGGAAAGAAAAGGAAGTTTTAGAAGAAAAATCTCGTGATGAATATATAGGTATTTTAGAATCTATCAATGAAAAGATTGATACTCTTGAAGTTATTATAAAAAAAGCAGAAAAAAACAATATACCAGAAAATCAACAAAAAGAGGTGTACCAAAAGTTTTGTGAAACCCTAAAAGAGGTAAGAGTTTCTTTATGTGCTTTTGCTGAAGCGGATATTCCTGATAAGGAGTGGTGTCGGAACACATTAAATCTTTTAAGTGAGCGTGCTAACAGTGTTAGCGAAAAATTCAGAGCTTCGACAGCTCATGAACTAAGAAATACTGTAGAAAACCTTTTAGAGAAGTATAGCGAAGCCAACCAAACGCTTGATGCGGAGAATAGAGAGCTAAAAGGAGATTTGCCACCTGAACTGAAACTCCGTGTTGGTCTTGCTGAGAATCGTATTCCTGAGGAGTGTAAAGAAGAGGTTGCGGGTTTTCAAGTTTTAATCGATAAAATTGCTAATTTGCATTCTGGAGTGCAAGACTCTTTAAGCAAGGGGGAACTTAGTCTTAATAAAGGTGATGAGATTAGTTCTTATCAACATTCTAAAGATATGTTTGATAAGAGACGAGAAATTAATCGTCTTGTTCAAAATGAACTTTTGCCTTATTTGAATAGTCGCAAGGTTCCACTTTTTCCATCGTTTATTAATTCTATAGTATCGTCGCTTGCATCTTATGAATTAGATAAAACGGTAGAAGACTTTTATAGAAGATGTATTGAAAATCACGCCAAGAGCATTAAAGCTCAAAAACACGGTGAACTAAACAATAAGATTGCTCTTTTTTTGCAAGATCTAGAACAGCATCGTAAGGACTATAATACTGCTATTGCTAATAAGAAATACGCAGAAGCGGATGATATTATCTTAAAAGCTAGTGACCTAGCTACTATGGTACGAAGGCTATTACGCGGACAGGAATTAAAAGGGGGGTCACGGTTTGGGCTAGGCATCTCGAAGACTGTTGGGAGGATAGCCCACAGTGTATCACATAAGTTAGCCACAGAGCTAGACGGTGTGGCTGAATGGCTATCAAGTCGACTTGATTCAGCCATGGCTGGTCGTGAGTCTAGGTTTACTGCACGTACAGCTGTATCTGAAGCTGTAATGCTAAATACAGTTGATGCAATACATCAAGTACAACAAGCTGTTAAATCTATTAAAAATCTGAAAGAACAAGAAGCAAAAGACGCAAGAGAGCGAGAAGCTGAAGTCCAAAGACAAAAAGAACTAGAAGCCCAAAAGCGAAGAGAAGCTGAAGTCCAAAGACAAAAAGAACTAGAAGCCCAAAAGCGAAGCAAAGCAGAAGCTCAAAGACAAAAAGAACCAGAAGCCCAAAAGCGAAGAGAAGTAGAAAGATTAAAGGCAGAGTCTCGACTTATAGAAGCTGTACGTAAGAAAGCAGAAAAAGCTGAAAGGGAAAAAGCTGAGTGGGCTGAAAGTGTGAAGCTCGCTAGGGAGGAAGATGAACGCTTAAAGGCAGAAGCTAACGAAAAAGAAGCATATGCGAAAGATGTTGTTGTTAAGCCTGAGCAACCAGAAGAGAATTTAGGGTTAGATTTACCTTCTGTTCCGACGCACCCTGTTACTGGAGTCGTTGCCCCTTCAATGAATGAATTGGGGGAGAATGAGTATAATATTAATGGTAGACAAGATTTACACCATAACGAGACAGATCAAAACTTATCTACTAGTGAATTATATAGGGAGAGAAAGGGTTCAGATACTCAAGGGAGTGTTGCTGATGAAGAAACACATTCATTAGCGGAAGCCACAGGGGTTAGTGAATCTGCGTTTTTTAGAATACAAGAAGACGAAGATGCGAAAAAGGCGAAATCCGCACTTAAGAGTAAAAAGATAGAAAAGGAATTAGTACAGAGAGCGGAAGCTATAGAGAAGTCTCTTAGAGAGAGTCGAGAAGCTTTTAAGGTATGGGCGGGCTTGTCTGATGAAAAGATTAAAGAGGAATTTGGTGCTTTCGCCTATCTTTTCTTTCAAGTTTATCCTGATTCTTCCATAGCCCGAACTTGTTCCGAAAGCGCCAAAGAGATGGAAGAAGCGTTAAATGGAGATCCTGGATATTATCGTATTTATGCGTTTTTGCAGGCATGGAGAGATCTAGGGTTACACTTTATAAGCAAAGATGTGCAACGAGAAGATGATTATTACGGACGTAATAAGGTTTTATCAAGTTTAGACGCTCTTTATAACAAAATTGTTGATACTCTGCGCAGTCTTAAGAAACATACGGACTTTCTACTGAAGAAAGCGGAAGAGAGTGACGACATTAAGAGTGATAAAAGCCTTGACAAAGAAGCAAAGGCTCAAAATTCAAAAGCTATTGCTTTGAATAATTTCATAAGAGAAGTCCAGTGGCTTAGCACTAAACTTAATCCATACGACAGTTGTATTCCGTTGTTAAAGAAGCGTAGCACACTCATAAGGTCAGAATTAAGTAAGATTAATCATAACGTTAAGTTATACGACAATATTTTGCGGAGTAGACTAGGGACAAGCTATCCAGGGGATCCTTTCTTTGTGGTAAAATCTTATGAGGAAATCGAAGGGAGCGAAAGACTTCTTGAAGCGGGTTTTTATTTCGATAATTTAATTGCGGAGCCACCGAAAAAACAATTAAGCAAAGAGGAATTAGAAAAAGAACAAGAAGAGCGAGAAGAATTGAGACGTGCATATCAATCTGGGAAGAAGATTGATCCACGTTTTACCCAACTTTATGAGATATTTATAAGCAGCTTCAGAGAATCTATTGCATCTGAACTGAAGAAAATAGAACAAGACGAAAAGGGGGAAAGAAAAGAGGAGTGGCCTTTAATTGTTGATATCGAAACGATTGTGGCGGTTAACCGTGATGTTATGAGGCTTTCCCCAATTTCTAACGTTGGTAAAGTTTTGGAGAAATTGGAAAAAGAGGACGCGGTTTCATCGTTAATATTAGACTATGACGAAAAAGATGATGTGGGTCTTTCCTCTGATTTAATTCGTCGTTTTCGATCGCTTATACAATGGAAGGGTTGGATAAAAGTTAAGCCAACGAAATTCTTTCCTTCATCCCCTAAAATCACTTCCGTAAGTTCTCAGCTAGAGGAGAATAGACGGAAGGGACGATTAGATAATGATATAAAGAACTTTAGGAACCAGTATATCTCCTCAGTAGCTTTTTCAAGAGCCAGGAAGTACTCGTACCAAGAGTCGGAAGTTTTGAGGGAAGAAGACAGTTCCTTAACGCGTGGTTTTAAGAGGATGGTGTGTATTCCCCGTATTGATACTGGTGAAGCATTCGGCGGTTTAAGTAGCAAGAAACGTCGGATTTTTAAAGTTTCTTTACGGGTAATTAACACTGCGGATATTGAAGTTGGCGTTAAAGGTCAACATTTTAGTATTGTTGAAGATTTACGAGGATTCCCGAAAACAGGGGAATTTGATGTTTTTCTTTCGGCGGAGGCTGGTATTGAGTCAGAATTAGTTATACGCCAAACGAAGCCCTCGCCTTTCTGTCTTACTTCGGTAACGGCTCATTTAGTAGCGGAGGATTAAAAAATATGGGAGATCCCTTTTTTGTTGGAATGTGTGGTCTGAAGATTTTGTCTGGTATTTTTCAAGGTTTTTTTAAAGACCAAGAGGGGAAAAGTGCGGCGAAAGCTGACGAATATCGAGCTTCTTTAGCTGATGAAAACGCTCAAAGGGCGGAGTTAGTATGGATGGAGAAAGAATTCAGAGCGAGGAACGAGGGAATATTAGATGCGGGGTTGTTTCGTATGCAAGCGGCTCAGTCTGGTTTGTCTGGTGTTAGCAAAGATCTATGGGTTGGACAACGCTATATGGATGTTCACAGAGATGTTGAGAAAGCACGAGCATCAAGAAGCCAAACTGTTTCTCGTTTTCTCAAGGAGGCGGGTTGGCATCGAGATAACGCAGCCGCTGCTAAAAAGTCTGGTTCATGGTCTGCTTTTGGCACTGTGTTAAGCACTGGGGCAGACTTGGTAAAGGAATTTCATGAGAAAACCAGGAGGGCAGACTTGGTAAAGGCATTTCATGAGAAAACTGGGAGGGGCAGACTTGGTAAAGGAATTTCATGAGAAATAAAGGCGAATAATGGTTGAATTAAGTACAAGACGCTCTTTAGTAGAGCCATTATCTACTAACACCGATGCGGTACGAGACGCAGTTAATCCTTTAAAGGGTTTGCCTGATGTCAGCGCTGGTCTTGAAAAAGCGTATAAAGTATTGAGTGATATGCGTCAAGACCATATCTTATCGGATGCATATGTGGGCTTTTCGACTCTTTCGGCGTCTTCTGGTAAAGATTATAACGACTTTATCAATAGCGTTAACACGAGAGATGTATCGAAGATAGATGGTCATGTAAACAATTTTATTGATGGTACGTTACGGAAACGTTACGATAATTTTTTATCATCTATTCCAGATAAGCAGATACGCCAGTATTTTCGGCAGCATATGGAACATGATTTACTGGGGTACAAAAAAAAGGGTTTAGAGCTTAAAATAGGGGCGACAGTGAGGGCCCAAGAAGAAGCTGTTAACCTAATTACGAACAACGCATCTGATAACATTAGTCTTGACCCTTCTAATAATAATCACGTTAAGCAACTTAGTATTTTAGAAAATTATATAAATTCGCTTCCGCTAGATATAGAGCAAAAACAAAAAGTTTTCAATGCCAAGAAAGAGGATTTACATAAAACCCAAGTTATCAGTGCCTACAAAAAAAATCCTAGACAGTTTGAGAACTTTATAACTGTTTCTTATAAGAACGGCTCGAGCTCAAAAGGTTCTACTTCGTTAGCATCTTTAGTTGATTCAGCTGGAGATCGAGAGACGGTTGTAAACGAGGATTTGAGTAAATCTATCGAGCTAGATGGCTGGAATCGGCTTGGTAATTCGGAGCGGCGGATTCTTCTTGAACATTTAATCAACAAGGATAATGCCGCTAACACTTTAGGGGCAAGGGAACTGAGAACTACCTTGAAAACACACAGTGCGCTTTTTCTTCAGGGAAAGAGACCCGATGAGGCAGAAGAGGTAAACTTAGATCAGTGCATGCGTATGTTTGGGGCTGAGAAAGGTGCTGAGGCATATTACAACTACAAATTTGAATACGAGCTAGCCCCCGAGATAGCTAAGATAAAAACCATGACCGGAACGGAGGCAAAAAATGTATTAGAAACGATAGCTGATCAAATCAATGATCCTAACCTTTCTTCCGAGTCTATGCTTAAGTACACTAAAGTCCATCAAATCCTCAGCAAAGCTCACACACAATCAATGGAAGAGCTTCACAAAGATCCTATTAAATGGGGGATTAAGTACAAGAATATTGATCCACTTCGTTTTGATACTTCTGAGAACCTTGTTCATAGCCTTGCTCAAAGACCTTCTTTTGTCAGAAAAATTAAAGCTACGCACGGCATTGTTAGTCCGCATCTTAACGCTGAGGAAGCACGTCTCTTTAAAGATCAATTAATGAGGTCTCCAGCTCATGAGACTGTGCAGTTGTATCAGCAAGCGTATCAGCTCCTTCCAGATAGCGATAAAGCCGCAATGGAAACCGCTTTTGCAAAACAGGATGATCATGTTTTAGCAACTATTGCCCGTTTAAGTATGAAAGAAGATCAGCCGAGACTGGCTCAGACGGTAGTGATAGGCGCAAAGCATAAATCGGAAATTGAGAAAGATTTTAAAGTAAATCCTGGGTCTAACAACGAGTCTTTTGATTCTCATTACAACCCTCTTATTGCATCTTATCTTTCACCCCTCAAGCATAACTCGGCTGGAGCTTGTTTTGAGAGGGCTTCCGAGGCGGTTAAGCTCTACATTCTAGGCAATATGAAACAAACCAATGACTATACGATTGATCCAAGAGTTGTGGAAAAAGCAGTTAAAGAGGTATTAGGGAATAATATTGTTTCTGTTAATGGGTGTTCTCTCATGCCTCCTCGAGGTATGAAAGAAGAGGAGTTTATGGATAGACTGTGGTTTTTGACCAAGTCCGCAGGTGAGTTCAATCCCGGTTGGGGTCATTACGCGAATATAGGGGACGGGCTTTACAGTTTAGTCGAACACGGTCATACCAAAATAGATAAAGACGGCAATCCCATTGTTATTAATATTAGAGACGCACGAGCAGATAAGTTTATGAAAGAAAGAAAAGAGAGGATTAACCAGATGAACTTACGCATATGGGAGGGTCAAGTATTCTATGATTAAGGGGCTGTTCCGTAAGATAATTAATGGAGGAAGAAAGATTGTGAATAGAATAGAAACAACTGCGATGGTTATTACAGTGATGCTCTTTTTTGCGGTAATCACAGGAACAAGCTATGAGTTTTTTCATCCAGAAACGGTTATGGTGGCTTCTTCTTCCCTTTGGGTCTTCCTTTTTATCAAAAGAAAGTGTGATGGGGTATTGTGTGCGGACGACTCCTTTGGTGTAGCTTTGAGTACGGCGCTATATAACGCAGCTTTCATAGCGTATTTCTTCAACATTCACTCAATAGACGAAGACATGCGTCTAGATTTCTTATATCCCCCTCTCCTTATGTTCGCGATTTTTATAACAGGTTGGATTATTAGAGACCTTAGCGTTGAAAGGTATCAATCACTATCGCTTTTATTGAAAAAGGAAATAGATAACACGCTTTATTTAAAGTATCATGTTAGAGTCTTTTTCATATATTATAGTGTATTATGGTGTTTACTATGTTATAATTCCATTATTAAGAACCCCGCTGTGTATGTTTTTTTCTTCCATATATTACTTTATATATTTAGCAGTTTGGTCACTTTTAAGGTAGCGGTTTTTATTTGTATTTTGTCGGCTTTTTTATCTTTTGTAAGTTCTGATACTCCTCTTGGCTCTATAATGTGTTTTTTATCCAGTGTTTCTTTCTTGAAAGCGGCATATTGTATGGTCAAAAGAGGGAGAGTGTAACATGTTTTACACTAATACGTTGGAGGAGAATCTTGAGCTTTTAAAGCATCAACCTCTACCTCCGCCACAAACGCCCAAATGGTATACAGGATTAGGGACAGAACTTTTAAATGTGCCGATGCGGTCTCTTGATAAGCTTGTTGCCCCTGTTCGCCCTGATGAGGCTTATACATCCCGCTCTGACCCTACCACGCAAGGAATCGCAGCACATCTTGTTGAGGGGCTTACGGATTTTGTTCCTTTTTGGGTAGGTGCTCAGCTTGCTGGGCGTGCGTTAAGTGTCTTACCTACTCCTATCACTAAGCTTGCGGGTCTCGCTTTACAAGGCGTATCAGGTGTAGCTATGAAATACGCTCCCCGTATGGCATCGGCGGTATCTAAGGTGGCGACAGTTCCTAATGTAGCTGGGGCGATATATGCTTATGTATCAAATAAAGCCGAGAACTCTTATCTTCATCAATCCCAAGGACTAGATAAAGAGACAGCGGATGAACTTGCTTGGCGAGGTGCGTTGGTGCATACAGCGGCAATGTTAACTCCTGCGGCGATTGTTAGCAAATCACCACTACTAACAGTTGGATCAGGAGCTGCACTCAATGTCTCTTTTGGTGTGGTTGATCGTGGTTGGTCGTCAAAGGTTCTAGAAGATAATGGCCATTCAGAAATGGCGAAACAATATAGAATTTTTGATATGGAAGCTCTTATGACGGATGCCCTTATTGGGTTGTTTTTTGGAGGGATGCATTCAAAACAAGTTAGAGATATGTCTTTGAATCTTATCAAGGATTTAAAAGACGGGATTACAGATCGATTGATCTATAAGCATGCGAACAAATCCTCAAGTACTGGATTGCATACAAGCCCCGAAGCACATAAGGATCATATGGATACATTAGCTCGTGGTGTTGACGATCTTTCCCGTGGAGAATACCCATCTTTTGATAGTGATAAACTAAAGAATATTGCCCAAAACAGTATTGAAGATCCTAATTTCAAATCCCATCTTCCAGAAATCGAGCCTCAGCCAATTAAGGACATAACCCAAGACTTCAAAGTTAAACCTACTATAGAGGAACAAACGACAACAGCTCCCTTTTCTGAAATCGAAACGTACACATCCGAGAGATTTAGCAAGTTAAGGGAAGAATCAAAAGAGTTTGCAACCGATGTTTACACTGCGATAAACGAGGAAGCGCAGATGAGCAAATTAATCAAGGAAAAGAACCTTTTTCAGGTAGCTATTGACTGTTTTTTAAGGACGGGAGGATAACAGGTTGAAACCAGAATGTATTAACATCATTAACAATGCTGCAGGTAAGGTTCTTTCCGATAGCGAACTTGAACGCTTAGAACAAGATATCATTCATCATTACCACAAAACGCCTCGAGAAGGATTATCTAAGGCTCAACGCTATAAGCTAGCGGGAGAAAAAGCACAGGAAGCTCGTATTCGTGAAACCGCTGAAGCTATACACACTCATATTGACGAAGCGTATAAATATCTTACAATCACCTCTGATGTCAAGCAGATAAAACCTGGGCTTTACGGGAGGACACAAGCGTTCTTTAACAAGCTTTTCTACAAAGCGGGATCGAGTGAAGTCCCGCTGGAAAAGAAAATAGAGGCGCATACCAACCAAACCCTTGCTCCTCTTGCGGAATTTAACCAACATGGTTCTAAAAAAACAGGGTTTTCCATTGATAAAGAGTACACACATGACTTTGTGAAAAGCATGTTAGGGGGAAAAGTTGATAATGAACATGCACGAAACCACGCTTCTGCCTTTACTAAGATCATGAAAGATCTTCACTGTCAAGCAGGGGAGGCTGGGATTGGTTTTAAATTCCGCGAAAATCGTCTTCCTCAACCCATTGCTCTAAAGAAACTAGTTACTACAAAAAAAAGGATTTTGTGGAAAATATGCTTAGCTTTGTGGATTTATCCAAATATACAAACCCTGATGGTTCGCTTTGGACACAAGAGAAAATGAAGTCTTTTCTTGAGGGGGGAAGGGAATGTCATTCTTCTGTATTCTATAGTTGTATAAGAGGATAGAAAAAGAGAGAAGTTCTTCCATCAACGTGCCAAGCTAAAGGGCGGAATCGATCAACTACCTTTTCCTTTTGTATGCAATTCCCAGAGAAAAGGTTGAATGGGCAGACTTACGACTGAACTCTTATTGGGATGGGAGGCCTTACCTTACGACTGCTACGGGTAGCTCTCTTAACTATCTGGCTATCTCTCAAGAGTGAAACTCAATTCCCTCACTACTTGCCTGTGAACCAGAGCTAATGATTGTTGATCCTCTACCGTAGTTGAATTCACACCAACTTACTCTAGACAAAGATAAGATAACGATTTGAATGCCATATATGACTTGACTCTATCAATTCCGGAACCCCCAAAAAAGAAAGAGATTCCACTTGTCTCGTTCTAACGACAGAAGCGGATTCAAGCATTCGTTCCGAGTCGCCAAGAGACAGAAGAGCTTATTTCAAGCATTCCCCTTGAGGCGGGAAAACTCCTTAATCATTTAACTGGGTATGAGAACTCCTCCCAACTAGTCGAAATTCTTCCAAGAACAGATTCTTCAACATTAAGTTGATTTGAGAACATCTGCTGCTGATTTCAATAGCCAAGTCAAGCTTTCCTGCAGGCGAGACAGATGCCGATTCTACCTCTGCCAACTCCCTCTTTATAGCAGGATTTTCTTAACCAAGAGCTAGCTTAACCCTGAGAGCAACATACAGTCATGTTGGATATCCTATTCGTACTGCTACCAGGAAGAGAAAGGCTGATTGCTCAGGAGAACGCTTCAAAACACATACTAGGGATAAATATCACCTATCGCTCGTGATCAATTTCGTTGCCCTCTGTTGATTCTTCAGCTTTCAAGCAGAGAAAAGGCAGTGCCGTATAACCTTATAATAGAAAGTTTTGCGGAAGGAAAAAAGAAACTGAATTTCGCCCAACAACTCTGGTGGCAAGCCAGAAACAATCGATGTATACGAAGTCAAATCCGTCTATTTATTTAAACATTGTAGCTTTTCACTCAAAGTTCTTCGACACATTCCATTACCAACGGAATAGCAAGCTAAGGGCCCGGTCTCCTACGAATAGATAAGAAAGAGGAAAAGAGAAGATCCAGGCGATACAATCAAGAGCATGAACCTTTGCTTGCTATCACTCAAGCTTGAGCTCCAGTCGTAAAAAACTCCTGAAAAACCTCTTCTAATAAATTAGTTGCCAAGAATAGACTAGTCCACCTTATGGGGATCTTTCCTTAGGAACTTTTGGGTAGTCCTTACTAGACCGATCTTTTCACTTTTGCTTATTAGTATGAGACAGTGGCTCAAAAGAAGGGTTTCCATCTATCTTGCCAAGAGGCATTGCAGCTTGAATCTTTCGACTCTTAGACTTCTAGGCATAGCACATCGGGCAACTTCAACCTCTTATGGAAAAGCGAAACTTTGGTCATGTTGGGATTTCTTCCTCTCTCATCCCATACTTTTCCTTCGTTCTAGTTTGAGAGACCTCTATTATCATTCTATCATCCCACTGAGTCGGGGGAACAAACTCCAAAGGCAGGCTCGCTCTCTTTCTGAGATTCGACTTAGATCCTTTTGCTCGCTAACTTTGAATAGAATACAAAAACCAATATTTATAGATAGAAGATTTTGGTATTCCTACCGGAAGACTAACAAGATAGTCAACAGCTAACCGAATCAAGGCTCAGGGGCAGAAGCCCTGTGCGAGAAAACCATACAACATTCCGAATTCATTTCCCTTCTCGAGTGTGCTACCATTAGGAATTCCTATTTGTGTTTTGGGAGTGGAGTCGTACTCGAGCGGATCAGCCTTTTGTTGTAAACCTACGAGCAGATCCGGGTCCATCAAGACCGGTCAAATCAAAGGCTCGACTGGGCGTCAGCTTCCTGTCATTGCCTTAGGGGGTCGTGCATTGGTTACGACGGACAAGAGTCGCCATTCATTCAAAGAAATTCCTTCCCGGGACGATGAAAGCTCACATCTATCTTGCTTGAGACTTGGGGTGGGATGAATCGTTAACATCGTAAACTGTGAATCCGTAGTTTTGGTTTATTGAACAATCCACATCGTAGTGGTCTTACAGAAGCATGGCAGGAGTTGGTAGCACTTTCAACTTACAGTAGAATTCCAATACTATAAGCCCCTTTTGGTCATCACAGTTCACAACTCAAGGCGGTTTGCTCACCAATCCATAGAAGAAGAGGCAGCCCATATGCCTAGGTCTCATTCGAATGAGCACAGGAGATTCATGATATTAGGTTTGAATTAAAGAGTTGGATCAGCAGGATACGAACGTAGGCGATTGGCTTTCCAAAGATGATATGAAAGACTTTCTCCTTTCATAGAGGTGGTTAACTTTCATATGTTATGAACCTTAGGACGAACGAGACACTCGCTTTATCACTTCTCTTTAGCTTTTTTACAAGAAAAACTTTCTGTCGCTGTGGTCAAAGTGAATAAGGTCCCCCGTCCCGCTAGTTGCCCACCTTTCTCGTCTTGCTATATAGTTTATTCTATTGTATAGAGCATGACGATTTATATCTTCCTCAGCCCAACTTATTGAGCTTTACGTCAGTGACTTTCTTCTATCCGGCATTGGGATCGATAGAGGCAGCTAGCATCTCGGGAATGTTGAAATGGGGAGAGATTCCAGTCGTGGGGCCTCCCAGGAATGGGCTAAGTTGGTAGAGTGCCCTCTTTACACCGAGAGAGTCAGCCGTTCAAGTCCTTTATTACTCACAGCGGTTCGGCACTTCGTTGAAGATCGCCCACATTCCTGCTGTCTTCATTACGAGGGAGACCAGGGGAACTGTCGCACCTCTTCTCTTAGTTAGCCCTCCTTCCTTTTTTGGCATCTCACTTGGAATGCATTCTTTTCGATCTTGTACTAAAAAAAACTAACCCAATCTCGATGAAATTGAAAATGCACTTTTTCGCTTCACACCTTTAGGTCTTTGTTGAGTCCATAAGGGATGCATTCAACTCATGTCAGTATGAACAAGGCGGGGACAGGATTCGAACCTGCAGTCTCCAAATCATGAGCCTGGTGAGTTAACCAATTCCTCTACCCCGCTTCTCTTTCTGCTACGATCTTTCTTTTCTTTTCTTATGATATTGTTGTGATCACTGAACTTGGCTTACTGAATGCCATACCGAGGTGGGAATGAATCCTTCTTGTGCACTTTCACATCTTTCATCAACTTAAGGGTTCTCCCGGGGAACTCGTCCTTGGGATTCAGAAATATCTGTTTCTGCTTTTCAGGCACTACCTGTCCACCATTTCACTCATCCTTTCCGAGGAATCCATCTTCGAATCGTGGCCGAAAGAACTACCTTTCACATCCAAACTCTAGCCCCTACCCAACTCTTTCTCTTGAGAATCCGTTTCCTACAGGGATTTATTCTCCTGAAAAGACGAAATCCTTAGGGACGGAAGCATTGCACTAATTGTGGAAAGATGCCTACAAGGCAACAATAAAGGCATCCGCAGAGCAATTCTTACTTGACTTACTTGGTTTGAGGGAACAAGTAACTAAAAACACGAAAGCTAGGGATTGAGTGTTATCGAAAGCCGTTGCGCTAACGCGCTGGGGTTTTCTTGCTGGGTGAGGGAAGAGTGAATCAGTGCATAGCTTTAACCGGCCGAGGATAGGAAGTCGTACCAACTGAAGAGACAGCGCTAAGAGTGATTGTTTTTCTTTATATTGATTGAGACCTGACGCCTCGGGGCACTGAACTGTGGCACAGAACCGCCTTTCGTTGTATGGGACTAAATATAGAGCTCTAAGCGTTGATCACATCGCTTTCAACCCTTCGGGCTATCGTTGCGCTCGACCAGAGATTCCTCCCCCCTTACTGCTAGGTGAGGGTGACTAAGCTCATCTACATCTTATATTATAACACAACAACAAGCAAAGGGTCTCCCAGACCTGAGCTTCATCTGATCGTCCACACATTCCGTACTACGTCCGTTAACCAATCGGGAGAATTCTCTAATGTACTTTGCTTCTAAAAGCTTGTCAACTTCTCTCCAGAGAATCTTTGCAGACGTCGTTGGATGCCAACATAGTCCATTCCATCCTCATAGTCAAGGAAATGCAGCCTTCTTGATAGCTTCCGACCTACATCAACGATAGACAAGACTTTAACTATGCTTCTCAGACGACTGGAGTGCCACAGGAAAACCCACTTTAGAACCTGTTCGCCGGGTCCGGCACATGAGATAGAAGCTTTGAAGCAAGGAAAACAGCATCTGAGAAAAAGAAGTATTTGAAAGTCTAGGTATGACGATAGACTTTACGCAGTTGAAAATCATATTTCTTTCAAAGTATGGATTGTGAGTAGCTTCCAAAGCCCCTTTGGTTGGGGTGAATAAAATACAGGATTTTATATCATCCCTGCTCCTCTTTGTCTTTCTTTCTCATCCGTCTATTCGACATGACTATATGACAATCTCGACTCTTAGGCAGAGGAGAGAAAGCCGCTTGCTTAATGGGCGAGTCAGTCACAGACCGAGGATCGGAGTTGTCCCATTCGATTGATCGATTCAGAGTCCCGACAAAGAAAGAGGACAAGCAGCCAACAACTCTGACCGGCTTGACCCGAAGGTGGAAAGCACTTTTGGCGCTGGTTTTCGAAACCGATATCTCGCTTTCAGAATTCGCGACTAGCATTCAAAAGTGTAAACTATAAAAGACGAAATTTCTTTAGTTTCGAATGAAATAAGTGTCTTAAAGATCCAAAAGCTTTCGATCACTGGTCAGGAAAGGAGCAAATCCTACTAGCTGAATACAGACCCAATCCTCATTCTTAATGGTCAACTTTCTCCGATCTGCGATCCACTGGAAGAATCTATTAATTTATCTTCTCTTCTATACTTACTCTTTTTAGGGTAGGAACTGTAAAAGTCTCTCCTTCTCTATCCCTATCGTCTGTACTTAAAGTTCCTAGTTTTCCTACCTTTCTCTTTTCTTCTTTCTATACGAAAAATCGCCATTTCCTAGCACCCTTCTCTCAACTTGTTATTTTTCCGAGCCCCCCATGCCGTGACTTCGACTTTGAGTATGATGAATGAGTGGAAATCATCACCGGTGAACCTTTCGAAAGAGTGTTGCAACGGCCTTTTATCCCTTAAATGACGAGGGGATAGTTGATACATTAGCCGCTTTCTACGGCGAGCGACAGGAAGGCGTGCTGGAAGGTGAGCGTGCGAGCCTTTTGATCTTTCTTTCTATGAAATTGGAATCTGGCTGGGAATGGGTGTAGGTCAAATACCCCCTGCATTATGAGTTTAGACGTAGGGCTGGGTGGCGGAACACCGGTCTTTATATTAAAGCTTCCGCTACCTGTCTGATGAGGTATTACAGAGGCTCTTTTGACCGGTCAGAGGCTTTACCTCACCCTATCTCGCTTACTCGTTGTGGTTTACCCCGGAATATACCTGCTTTTCATCGTAAGATGATCAGGCGTCGTGACAATAAGGCCGACCAATTTGTTAAATTATACCTGTCCTTATACTCCATATCTAAATGCATTTTAGTGAGGGAAAGACAGGGGTTTGGTTATCGTCAACGAGCCCCCCTATAAAGGCTCAGAGACAAGTGCAAGTGTATTTCGCTTGCTGAAAGGTACGCACCTGTTATGTTCACCATTCCTAGGGATGCTGGCTTCAGGTGGTAACCTCAATGGTTGTCTTCTCCTGTTAGGAGTGTGACTTCTGTCAAGAGTCGCAAGTTATGGACTCCCATACACCGCATGGAGTGGGATATATTCTCTCTATGCGTGTGGGATCGAGCCATCTTTTAGGCGCTTTAGGTATGACTCCAATTTATATCTCGCCTTTGGCCATTTAAGCATGAATTAGTCGAGTGGGCAGTCAACTTCTTCACTCCACTGTTCGCTTATTTCTTATTTCCTCGGATCATCTACCCGGTGAGATGGATCCTGACGATGTAAACTTTCCATGGTCAATGTATACTCAGGTTACAAACCTGGAATCAGTTTACTGTCGTGCAGCTGCTGCTCAAGCAGGTATTTTGAGTCTATTTTGAAATCCTGTAGGAGAGTAGCCGAGGTCAAAGCGTAATCTGATCTTGTGTCTGCTATTCCCACGCCCTCACTCCCTGGCCTTTCATCATGAGGACTAGTCTTGCTTTTGTGCCCTAGCATTCGACTGGATAGCTACTGGCTTTTAACCCGGTACCCTTTATCCCCCTTCCGCTCTGGCTTGCTTGAATGGGCAGACAGACCAAAACTTCTGACCCAGACGTGGGCTAAGGCAAATGGTTATGACACGACAAAAAAGGCGAAAACAGAGCTTAAAATGGCCAAGAGAAGCGACCTTAATCCACTTGCTCGGCTCTTTCGGGTATCTAGCTTACGGAAAGCCTGGACCAAGGATTGCTCTGGCCGCTCTATAGAGGAACTAGCATAACAGACATGACTTAGACAAGCAAGACAACTCTGAATCACTCGTCCTCCTCTTGACTACAAAGCAGCTGTCGCTCTTACATGGCTATCCTGACGGGAATCATCGGCTGATGAAGAAAAGGTTGGCTTACCTGTGCTCTTCCTCTTAAGAAAGCGTAATCTGACCTGACGTCAGTATGGGTGCGGGAGGAATAAACCTACAGACGATCTTTCGTACCGGTTCCCCAAGGTGTGATTCTGGTTCCAGGCCCTTAACCCAGCGCCCGTGGAGATAACGAGATTAACAAAAGATTTTCTCGGTGCGAAGAATAGCTATGTTTCGTTAATCTCTTTCTCTTCCTATTCATTCGTTTCTTAAGTATGTCACTTCCGGATAGCTAGATTCGATAGCAGCCTATTCCTTAATGGCATCAGTCTTATCAGTCTTAGATGTTCGATAAGGCGGATCTGTGGGCATTCATTCAAACAAGACTTTCCGCCTTTTCCTTGCTTGCATCCTTTCCTCTCTTTCTTAATGATAATGAAATAGATATAGATGTCTCGCCTGCCGAATCCTTAGTTTAGCCTTCGCCTTAGTATTCATCCCATCGGGAAAGACTAATGCAATAAAAAGCACTGCATCGGTTACGGATTCAATCACAGCTTCTACGATCAGATCTGCAGCGGCTACTTCTATTCCATCAACACCTGTTATTCCAGCAACAGGGACGGTAGCGAGTCAAGAAGGTAATCAAGGCAATGAAATTGAAGAAGAAAGAAAGATCAGATGCATCGAATCCGATGTTTTCAAAGGGAATGAGTCAATGCGCATTGCCAGTGGATGGGAATAGTGTCTCACGTCGACTTTGAGATCTGATCTTGGGGCATTATGATATAGTTGAAAAAAAAGGATTGATTGCCTAAGGGCCTTTTAAAGCAGGAAGCATCCAAAGCAATCCAACGGAATTAAAGAAAGCGTCAGTGTAGAGTACAGTCAGAAGTCAACTGATTGACCATTAATAGTGGAAATTAGCCCTATAAGGTAAGGTCTTTCTAGCACTCGTAAAGCCGACATTGAAGACATAGCCCTAGTTTTTTTCAGGTAAAATAGAGGGTATAGGAATGATAAGGCATCGCGGGGAAGACGGACCTATTTCATTCTAAAATACCCTATTCGGGGCATTCATGTCCACCCTCTTCTTCTAGTCGTGCAATTCCTCCTTCAAATCAAAGAGCAGTGGATTCTATCACCGGGGATTCTGGGTATCCTAACAGCACCTTCTTTGAAAGCAATATAGTTTTCTTTGGTAAGCAAGTCAACAAAGTGACTCGGGCTCGTAAGTAGGAGCTCGGCGTTAACACTCTAAGCTCTAATGCATATGAATGTGATTCGGTATTCTAAAAGATCAAAAAATCTTTGCTTAAGTTAAGTAAGAGTGGAGTCAAGAACTCAGCTTTTGATCTGAAGCCTCTATCTAAGAATGAAAAGGCTCCTAAGAAAATGGATTCCTTTGATCACTCCAGTTAGCCCCTTTCACAGTCATTTCCTAGTTGAATTTTTTTTTGACTATATAGATATATCTATATAGGTATATAGAGGTATCTCAAGATTGTTTATAAGCTAAATGGATTCTGTTTTTCTAACCTTTTCTTACCCTAGTTGACTGATGACATCGAACTATAGCCTTCTCAGTTCTTAGAAAGAAAACAGCCTTCTTTACTTTAATTGGCTATCTGTGCATCCCACTATGAAATCCTTTGCTCTGGGTTAGCTATCAAGCAGCTTTCGACTCAGTTTTGCACTGAATTGAGACAGTGAACATGATTTTCTATCTTCTGCTTGGCTTGTTCTCACAGCTTATCCCCTCTCTTCCATCTTTGACTTCTTTCCCTCCGCTGCACTTTTTCTGTAAAAGAATGAGTTAGCAGCTTTTATCACTTACTTTGCTCTTATTCTCTTCGTGGATATACGAAACCTCTCTTGCTTCATGGGCACAAGCAGAAAGATTTTTCTTTGACCGCTCAAGCTCCTCTTTCATCTAAGGGAGAGACTTCTAGAACCATCATGCACTCTTGTTTATTTAGTCGTTCTTTCTTGGTTTGGAGTCGGAGTCATCGATCCATTGATAAGTTCAATTGCTCTCCTAGGCCTCTTACAAAGACAGATGGAAACTGATTCATTTTTTGTGAATATCAAGAGATAGTAGATGGGAGAAAAGGCATAAAAAGAGGAACTGAAGGAATATGACCGTTACCTCTACCCAGCCACGTGTGAGAATGGAGCGGCGCCGAATCAGGGGCATATCGTCCTCATCCTCGGAAGACTCAGCATCCGGGATCTCCACTATATTCTCGGCTGAAAAGACTCAAAGAATAGCCGAAAAAGGTTAGCCGCGAACAAAATGCAGAGTGAAAGAAGAAGGAATGAAGAGTCAAGAACATACCAGCCTTCCTCTTCTTGGAGGCACTGGGTTTGGCAGCCGAGGCAGCAGGGGTAGTGTCAGGACGAGCTGGCTGCTTCTTCTTGGCGGGAGCAGGGGAGCCGAAGCTGGGATATAGCTCCGAAATGATGAGGTTGCTTTGCTTCAAAATGATCCGATTCCTCCTCTCATTCCACCATTCATCAAAGACAGCAAGCGTGTTGGAAGCTGGCTCGAAATGAACCAACTCAAAGTCGGTGGTTTGCTTCATGGTGACATAAACCACCTCGGAGACTTTCTGGGCAGTGTCGAGTAGCCGGCGGTTAATCTTGTCGAGTATCCGAGACCAGGAAGGAAATGCAGGGAGCCCTTGGGTGAAGCCAAGCTGCCGGGCACTATATATTTCCAGGCGCGGCTTGTTATTCCAGGAAGAGATGGACGTGCCGACAATCAAGTCCCTGGTGGTGAGGTACCCTCCCCAGACTCGATCGAGGGCTTTATGCGAAGAGGAGCCAGGGGCCACTTTGAACCATTTGGGCCCATATAGTCGAGCCTCAAAGGGCATGAAGTCAGAGTTCGGCCGAGGGCCGTCAAAGTATATTGACTCGAAGATCTCAGGAGCTGGAGTCGAGCCGAGAGGTATCTGCTTGTAGATATCCCCGTAGCAGTGAATCGCAGAAGCGTCATAGTTGTCTGGCAGCCGAAGGCGACCAAACTTTGGAAAATACGCCTGAAGCCACATTTGCAAAAACCATAGTGGCCCAGGAATTGTATCGAGTGACAGTCCACGCTCGGACTTGTCGACGAAAATTGGAAGACCCCGGTAGAGAGAACCGAGGAAATAGTTACCAGTGGCCAATTGCCGACCCTCGGCTAAGGCAATGGCGAAAAGCTGGTATTCTTTCACCACCTGCACAGAGTCAGTGCTGACGAAAAATCGGCAGAGCCAGAAAAGAAGAAAAGCAAGATGCTCCTCCATAGACGGTTGGGCGGAGGATTTAACGTTGCTGGCAAGATAGTTAGGATATGGGGCGGTCTTCTTGTTGAACACGACCATATCCCTTGTCTCCAAAGGAGGGAAAGAGAAAGCCCTTGACCAGGGATTGTGTACCCTAGTGGGTGAAAAGAAAGGGTGGTCCAAGAACTCAAGAAAGCGCTACGGGAAGAGGTCTAATAAACTGCTTTGAAGGGGGTTAGGTTAGACCTATCACACTAGATGAGAAAGGAGTAGGCAGGAGTAGGGAATTGAAAGGTGCGAAGCGGAAGAAAGCTTGCTATTGAGTTGAGCTACAGCGAAGAAAGAAAGGAAGAGAGTTCGGGCGAACTGCCTTTACTAATTAGGGCTTAGAAGTCGTCTCAAAGAGCCTTTCCCAAGAGCTCTATCCTCTTAGTTGTGAACAAATGTGGTCCCAGAGGCCTCTCTTGAAGCTTCTAAAGCACGTTTAGTGGCACAAGAAGGTAATCTATCTCATGATAGCATGTAAAAGCATCTTTTCCCTAGTCAGTATTTGAATTTGGTGGTTTAATACGCTTTTCAGAGTGAGTGCATTGATGTAGAGAATCATTCGGTGGAAATAATCAATCCCCGATCCCTCATCATTGGGTTTCACCCCCTTTCTCATTACAATAGGAAGTGGGCTCTTAAGTAGTCCAAAGAGCCGGTACCACAACTCGCATTCTCCGGTCTATCAAAGCTGAGTTTAGGGTACCTATAAGGTAATCCCACCAAGAAAGGCTTTGAATCGTGAGATATTAGTATAGGAGGAATAGAGCTAGGCTAAGAAGAAGAAGGGAGCAGTTAAAGAATAAGGACTAGGATCAAGATCTGATCGAGGTACCATCCTCCGGTCGATCTTTCGGCTATCAAACGTCGAGTTTAGTGTGCCTTTAAGGTAAGAATTCAAGAGGCGCCTCCCTGGCGCACAGACGAAAGTGCTTCGAAAGGCGCCAACAGATTATGGTTTCGAGGGTGGATAATATTTTTTCCATACTCTATCTCTTTACCTATTCTGGCTTTTCTTTCAGGAAGGACTCTTTTACGAAAAGGCTCTTTGAGACCAACTCTTTTTCTAGCGCCAATTATCAGACCAGAAGCGCACTTTTTCCCCCTCTTGGGCAAGCTATCTTGTGAAGAGAAGGCTTAAGCGCATTAGCGCTGTGGGAATTTCCTCCCCGCTTTTGTTCCTGGGAGGACTGAGCCAGGGGGAACTTTTAGCATCAGCATGGATTGCCCAGAGACTGGGAGTAGTCGTGATCTTTCTACATAGTAGTCATCCAGCCAGCAAGGTTAAGATTTTAGAAATTCCATAGTAAAGAGAGCAGGAACGGGAAGGATCAATTGCAAGCAGGAGGTTTTTCTTATTATTGACTTCTCTTCCCGAAGCGAGAAAGAAGCGTACGGCTTACTAAGACAGACGGCAATGAGCCCTCATACACATTCACTCGCTAGAATACTGCCTGACAACAATGGGAGAGACTACCAAGACTTAATGCTTAGAAGAATCGAAGGTAGCTTGCTTCCAAGAACTTAAGTAAAGGAATAAGGAAATCACCAAGCAAGACGGAGATTTTAAGGACCCTTACACGACTCGTAGCAATACTGTAATGGATTAAATAAAGAAGGATAGGGCAATGGATATGGTACCTAGGCCTGCAACCTCATAACCGTCAGCTGATGCCCTTACTCTGAAAGTGCTTTCTTTCCAGCTGAGGGCAGCAGAACAAGAACGAAAAGAAAAAGACTTTTTCATAATCGGCAAGATGCCAAAGAACACAGTGCTAAGCGCAAAGAAAGGCATGAAGTTAAATTAAGCAGCGTCAAGCCACAAAACGAGAGGGGCTGAAGAAACTTCGTTTACCTCTTCCTACGAGGATTGAGAAACATTATATTTCACTCTTATTCTGAGTCTGAGGTCTTTGGTATCCCAGTCTTTTTTCTAGAAGGCAGGGACAGATTGACCGAAGGGCGTTAAGCGTTGACGAGCCGAAATAAGCTTTAAATCGAACATCGGAAGAAGGTGCTAGCTCAATTGCTTGTGACATTGAGCATTGAGGGGCGCCCAGCGCCCAGAGCAACGAAAAGGTGCGCAGCGGATCGGTCAGGGAAGTCACCACCGATAGAAAAACAAAGAGTAACCCGACCGAAGTCCAAGACATAACCTGAAGAGAACTAAGGAATCAGGGGCATAGGCATACGTAGAAAAAGACGGGAATGAAACCGAGAGGGTTTGTCCCAGCCGGTATAATAAGAAGACAAAAAGAGGGGAAGTCTCTCAGTGATTACGCCTTTACCAAGTACTCAACAGGGGAGGGGTGAAACTTCTTAATAGCAAGCAGGAAACACTCAATTTAACTCGAGTGACTACGCCTAGAAAGTGGCATAGTGGGGAGTAACCTGCTCTTATAGACGAGATTAGGAATTTTTTTATAAGACTTCCTGGACTACCTGACCTTCCTGCAATTCAAGGAATTGAATTCGGGATCAAAGAAGATAAGATGAGTTATTCTCGTAGCTAAATGCCCAAGTCGGGCAGGGATAAGGATCAAGAGACTGTACTCGCCCTTCACCCCTCAACCATTCAACCGAAGCAAAGAAAGCAGCAAGAGTGGAGAGAACAAGCTCTTCAAGCTCAGCTTCGGCAACAGCAACTCGAGAAAGCAATTCAGTTTGTGAGGAACTCTTTTTTTTATATACGCTGACTTTTGACTATCTGTCTGTTCCTGCGGGTGCCACGGAAGTGAGTACGGAATCAGAGAAGGGGGACAGCAACGTAAAAGACTGAGGGAAAGGTATTTGATATACCTCTAAGTTCCCATCGCCTGTTTTAAGCCACGGGATGGGGAAAATCAGAATAGAATTACTGCGCAACTGTCCCAATAGGCGCAAGGAGCGTTTACACTCGACAAGAGGTCTCAGAGCGACCCCTATGGTATGGCTAAGCTCCGCCTGGGGAGGCAAAAAGAAAAGGGCAAGCAAGAAAGTCGGAACAACCTATGAGTGCACAACCCTCCCTACCAGCTCCAAGAGCAGATAAGGCGAAAACAAAGGCATTCGCTGCATCTCGGATGCTTCCTCTGCTTTAAGTAAAAATCCAAAAAGCCTATTCCTAAAGCCGTCTTTCAATGCCTGTGCCCCAAAAGAGGGCTAGGTTCAAGGCAAGGGTACGCACCTAGTAGCTGCGAAGATCAAAGGAAGTTCCAAAAGCAAGTTCCCTATTTCCTGCTTGATAAAGTAAAGTCTCAATGCAAGTTGTAAGGTTAGGAAAGCCAGGTATGATGAAATCCTCTTTTCGAATAGGAATTGATTCGATGTTATTATTCTAATATTAAGATTAAACTGAATATACTGTTTTCAAGAAGGAATCGCCATCACCAGTGGAAGTTGAACCCGGCGACCTCTTCCTCCTGAAGTATGGAAGAAGGAAGAAAACCCAGTAAACCACAGGGAAGGAATGACCTTTCAAGGAAAGTCAAGTCTGAGCCCGGCCTCCAGTTGGAATGAAAACCAAGCTTTATAAGCACGGTCTCTAAGAGAGAGTTTCCCAACCTATCCATCCTATATGACATGACCAGCTTCATACTCTTCTTTCCTGTTCGGCTTTCTTCTTCTAGGTAAATTCCATGGATAAGAGAAGGTTGTATAGGCAGTCTAACTAGTGCCTACAGGTTCTGTATGTTAGGTCAATCAAAACAAAATCAAAATAAGAGGTGAGAAAAAGTACTTGAATCCGTCGCCTACGCACCGTTTAGGAAGAAGTTCCTAATGAAACCCTCTCTTTTCAGGCAAGCAAGAGGAGGGGGTCTAGGCCAAGTGAGTTCTCTAGCCAGGAGTCCGCAAGCAGCGGGCTATAAAAGCAAGTGGAGTGGCAGTGATAAGCTAACCCCATGGACCAGTTTGCAGCGATCTACTTTCAGTACTTTTTTGGGGGAGTCATTTCCTTTTGAGCTAACTGCTAGTGAGTTTCTTCTTCTGGGGATGATTGAGGTTGGGAAAACCCTGCCTAGAATCGAGAGATGGGAGGTCACCGAAGCTACCACCACCAGACTAGCACTAGAGAAAGGGCTCTCTCAAGATCCTTAAAAATACAGATAGAGATTAGGGCATCGGTCGGGTCCAGAACAGGAGACGATGATTTCCCACTCTGTTGATGAATCTGTTCTATATTTATAACCATCCTATATTCATATTCTTTGGCTGTGGCTTAAGGGTATGCTTCAACAGATGAATCCGCGAACCCGGATGCTTTATCCAATCCAGTTCTTCCTGATGAGTCTCTTCTGTCTATGCCCTTCCTACTCCTATAGCTGCCGGAGGAATCCTTCCCTGAGGCAATGAAGATAGATCGCAATCAATTCAGCTCGGGCCCCGTTGCTCGTAACTAGGAGGTGGCACCTTTACAGAGCAATCAAGCGGTGTGTATTCAGGGTGAACCAAAGGAATCGATGGTGAACTCCTGTCTTGACCCACGCCTTGACTAGAAGAGAGTAATTCCTGTAGTCTTATGGAGAGAACATTGGGCAAAACCATTCCATCGGTAACGCCTACAATTACTTACTTATATAAGGATGGCTAGACGATCGCTTGCTATTACCCATATTAAAGATTGTGATATTCCTATTTTTCCCGATCCTACTCAAGCCCCCCGGCACTCGAAAGAGGGAAACTTCGGATCTGACCTGTAATCCTAGCGGCTTGAAGTAAGACATGGTGAGGTTTGAGCGCGCTCTATCGTCCCTCTATCGCTCCTTCCCATCCAAAAACGCCCCGACTTTACTTATTTAAGGAACTTAGCTGCTTTTGGTTGACTTCCTAAAGTCTAGGGTGAAACCCGAAAAAATTTCCCATTCATTGGGAGGGGTTTCCGCTTATTCAATAGCCATTAGACCGGATGTCATGATTGATCCCCATCCCCGACAGGGTAGATCTCTCCCCCTCCCATATGGTGTTGGCGACAGATGTTATGGTTAAGTATGTAAGTCATTGGCTATAGACGCTTTTGGGGTACCACTTCTCGATGCACTGATAAGTCACTTCCCATGAGACCGAAGCGGCTTTTCCTTAAGAGCTGAGGGCTCCTGGTGCTAATTGGGGTCAGGGTAGAAAGAAAATTAGAAATAGGAAAAAAAGAGGAAAGATCACCGGCAGAGTTCATTTATAATTATAAAACCAGACAATCACGATCGGTGAAGATTCACCTCCGAAAACGGAGAGGAGGGCGGTCAAGATAGAATAGTGGGTGGGTAGGTCTAGGTATGAAGAGAAAAACTCCGCTTGTTGCAATGGGTGACTTCAACTTCATCAAGGAACAAAGAGATACAAAGGGGTGGGAAAAGAGGAAACACATCACTCTGTTAGAGGATTTAAAAACAATGCTAGCAACCTTCAATCCAGAAGACATAAATCTAGTGCTTTCTTCACATGGACAAAAAAGGAAAAGACAGGTGGAGTGTATTGATCGAATGCTAGTTAGTGAAATATTGTTTTCCCAAACCGTGCAATCATAAAATGCTCCCAAACAAAAGAGCTATCGGACCATAAACCTATTGAAGTCTAATGCTAACGCCAAATTTTGGTCCAATTCCGTTCCGATTAGAACAAGACTGGTTCAAAGATCCCGTCAAGGGATCATAAATCAATCAAGTCTGGCGGAAAGATTGAATAGAAAATTGTAAAAACTAAAAGGAAAGATCCGAGAAAAAAAAAAGATCGGACCCCGGCCCGGTCGGACAGCTTCTGGGCAAACAAATGGCTTTGGTTAGCTGGCCGAACTTATTAAAAGGACCCTCACGGCCATGCCTATAGAGTTTCGATCAACTAAATTTAGAAAAAAGTGTTTCTTTTCATAACATAAGATAAGGAATTGACTGTGGGCAGTGAAGGCTCGTTTAGTAGACAGCGAGCTCCGCTTGAACAGAAAGCTTTCGGGTTTGGGACCGTAAAGAGAGGCTTAGAGATTTTTGCATGGTCGATTAGTGAGCATCACATCTCGGTCAATCAATCGGTCCGCTGATCCATCATTCTCTATCGTGCGTGATCACTCACAGCAGCAATCCTTTCTTGTTGAAGGAAATCCTACGTGATGCCGATGCATGAACCCCCTTCGCCCCTTGGATGAGTAAGCTCCGTAAGCCAGCTCTTCGTTGGTTGGCCTATTAAGTAAAGTAAGTTAGTTCGAGATCGAAACTGGACCTGAAAGAGACTAGACTTCTAGTAACAGTAGGTGCGCCTTCAGTTGAGGAGAGCTGTTCACAAGCAGTGGTTATGTGCTCTTTCTTGTTTCGGTTCAGAAGAGGCTACGCACCTTCAGTTGCACTAGTGGATTGAATAACCTTTTTTTTTAGTGCATTAAGGTGGCATGTCTTACTCCGCGCCAGCAGTGAACGAAGTGTTAAAGTAGAGAGAGCTAGCGTTCCGTACTCAGCCGACCAAGCAAAACTCCAGCTAAGCTAATAGCTCTCATTGTGTGGATATCTAAAAAAGATGCTCTTCTTTGGGGCCTTCCTTCTCTTCGGGGTAGCTATCTTAGTCGCAATAGTCCTTATTAGTAAACTACGGCCTCGTTGTTAATTGACTCCCTGCTTCATCAATTAAAGCTCGCCCATATCCCCTTTATCCCTCTAAAGCCCTTCGCTCCACTCATTTTCTTTTTCTAATCAGACCCGGCTGAACTGGGAATGACATAGATCAAAAGGTCGTTCATTAGCCCTACTATTAAAGAAAAGGAAAAAGAGGGATTGATTTCGACCTTGCTTTTAGTTGTAAGGCTAGTTGCCTTTACCCTCACGGCACACTTTCTATATCTATATGGATTGTGATAACCTTCTTTACCAAGCACAGAGAAGACCTTTGGAAGACTTTGCTTGGCCTAGAGGATGCTTTGCTTCCAGGTAAAGCACTGAGAAGACCTTTGGAAGACTTTCCCAGATCTCTGCTAGAAAGCGATTCTCACTCATTTACGATGGAGTTTCCTTAGGGACAAGACAAGAAGAGAAAAGAAACCTGGCTAAGAAGAGAGAGTTTTCCTTTGAGAGGCTTACCCATATCTCTATATGATATGCTTAGCCGTGCCGTAGAGACTGAGTCCATTCCCAGTCGAGTAGAGGGAGCTAGAAAGACAGACTTTTCCTAAGAATTTTCCTTTGACAGTCTTTCCCATAGAGCATTCCTAGTCTCAAAGAGTTAGCCGATTAGCCAAAGAGCTAGGAAGAGAGACTGAGCGGCTTTCCCATGCAAATCTCATAGAGTAGAGTTAGCCTAAAAGAGGTAGCCAAAGCAGAGGCTTGCCCAAGAGAAGGGAGTTTGGCCCGGTGCATGGAAGAGAAAGAGGTCTTCCTTACTCTATTAGGCGAGAAGGGAGAAGGCCAGGACCCGCTTCCTAGAAGAAAGCGACTGGTTCAGTTTATTAAATTAAGAGATGAATACTCCTAACAAAGAAAACTCAGAAGTGAACCCCCCCCAGCGTGACGATCTTCTCCAGATTCTGAAGATCCGATCTCCAATCATGCAAAGGATTCCCAACTCGATGGAAATACTCTATTAAGAAATTCTTCAATACGAGATAGGATGAAACCTTCTTCCAAAATATATCTTGACCGTCTCAGCGGGTTCAATCTGGTTCAGGACGTTTTCACGGTCTTTCCTAAAAAGGCAAGGGATGAGTCATCAATAGATGGAATGGTTGTTAGAAGGAAAAGATGCTCGATGATACTTCCTGGAGTGGAGGTTTCCTGGTCAGAATCAGCAACTATTGGATGATTGCCAGGGATGACTTCAGTGATTTCATTTCATCCGGCCCTGCTCCGGAAGAGATGTTTTTGGTCACATTCTGGTAATTCTTTTAGATGTCTCATGCGGGCGCATTGGCTAAATCAATGTGGAAATGGAATGGTTTCGGGTGGACAGAATCGATGTGCCGGATGCCTCATAGAAACTAATTTCTATAGTAGTAGCTATCCTGACTTGAAGAACTTGGTTGTAGCTGCTCAGTATCGATATGTTCAGATCCACCTGGCAGACGGAGCCTCTCCAACACCTATTAATATTAAGCGACATCCTCTAGCCAATTCATCACTCTGGAGGACAGCACTGGCTACCTGTCTTAGCCAACTCAGTCACTCTTTCTGAACAGCTTAGCTCCTCGCCCACCCCCTAAACCCCTACTACCAACTGGGGCATTGATGGCCGAAAACTTCCTCGCCTATTTGATTTCATCTCCTACCTTACTGACTGAACGAGGAGAGAAGAAAACAGAAGAAATATATAAGAAAGAAAGAAGCGGTAGTGTTTCAGGATATTTTTTACCACAAGCCAAGAAGCTCGGCTTGCGCTGGATTGGTCCATACCTCTGGCAGGCATTGCAGCTCTTAGCATGTGATATGCAATCTGACAGGACCGTAGGCCAGTAGTGGCCATGTCTCCGGATCAACCAACGCATCTTCACAAACCCATGTGCCCGGGAGTCCGTTTTTTCGATGAGCTAACTAGAAAGCTTAGAGGAGAGCGCTAGCGTGCACACTTCCTTTGATGTCTTTCACCGATCGATGGAATCTTTTTTACATTGATTAGTCGGACCAAACGGAGAGATCAATGCTACTCATTCAGATCTCAGCTGCTTTGTCTCTTTCTCGGGTACATCCCATACATACAAAGACTGGAGGGAGGAACTTCGCCAATGGTACTTCTTCCTTCTTCAAGCTCTTCCTCGCCGTCAAACTACTTCTATCTTTCAGGTTTAGAGAGAAAAGAGAGTCTTAAGCAGCAGCCGATCTGCGATATCATTTCTACTAATGCCCGAGCTACACTCTTCTATTCTAAGTCACACAGCTGATATGCGATAGCTTACTAGCTGCTACAACTCATTAGCGAAAGCAGGAAAGCCATAACTCTTAACCGTTCGTACCCCAGACCCCTGGGTTACTCACTAGGCCATAACGGGATAAGAAAGATAGCTTCAAGAGGATATCAGTTAGGTTCCCTCCGGGGGTTCCCTGCGGGGCAGTGAGGCCTGAAACAACATAGTAAGACCCATCTCTTCAATGTGTCTATCTTTTCTTTTTGCCAATCCATTCGGATATGTGGACAAGAGATTATGAGAGAAATTCCATGCAAATCGACTAAAATCATAATCATAAATAAATAATATAGAATAACGTAGAATAACGATATCCAGAAACAGTAGCAGTGAGCGAAGGCCCCAAATATCACAATGTACCAATTCAAGAACATGAGAAGTAACTCTACTAGATAAAAAGGCAAGCGTTTACTTTTTCCAGCCTCACTAAATTACAAAAAGAAGAGTCCTTAGGAAAGATAAGATTCTAATCTTTCAATTGCGAAGTAATTCTACTAGCTGGATGTCCAAGACGCCTGTGCCATATTATTCCTGAGACAGAAGAAGAGCCTGAACCACCACCACTGAACAAAGCTTTCCGACCACCTTGCTTCCCACCAGTCAACCGTTCTACATCCCTGGCAAGGATAACGGTATAGGTTCCCTCTAACCGGTCCGTCCAAGAGTATTTTCCCCGTGCGAAAATCCTTAACAAGAAATCCCCAAGGAAAAAAAAGAGTCAAAACCACAGTTATTATCTCTAGTCAATTTGACAACGAGGGGTATCACGGCCTGAACCTTGAGAGCGAGAAAAGTTCCGAGCATCTCGGTTATCATATCGATCCGAATCTCCAAACCGAGAAAAATCATCATAATGATTTGCGTCACCAAAAGGAGAAGAGGAAGCTCGGGATTCGCGGTTTTCATACCGCTGGTCACGCCGCCTACCATCACGCTTGAAATCTCGGCGTTGATTGAAGGAACGTTGGCTACGACTTGGTCGAGCAGCCATAGCTGTTTCATGAAGTTGGGAACCAGCAGTAGTCACGGCTTGGGGAGATAAACCATGCATTCTCTTGAGTCGCTGCTCATGTACCAATAGACGAGCCTTCAAATCATCAAAGGTTTTCGGGTTTCTCTGTTTTCAATGGCAAATACCACAGGTTTTTACTCCAATGTATTTGGCAAACCATTCAAGGTACGAGTGACAAGTTATGACTCCGAAATAGGGTGATTGATTGCGGCTAAGTTATCAGAGAGAGATTTTTTTTAGCAAGGTAAGCTTCAATAATAATGGTTCCCATTGTTAAGCTTTGTAGCTCATCGCGAAGGAGATCCAATTTAGCTTGACATTGTTGGTGAAAAAGAGTTTAAAGGGTGGTCCATACCTGACACGAGGAAGAGAGTCCCAAAACCTGTGCACTAGCACTCGACGACAGCCTTGCCTTGAGGCAAGATAAGACAAACTGATCACGCTTCAGCCACTCTGCATATTTCGGATTAGCACCAGGTTTCTTTCAGTTTCTTAGTAAAAATGGGTGACGGTATTCTGCCTAAAGAGTAGACACAGGTAATAAATAAGAGAATACTAAAGATTCGAGCCATAGAATTTCTCAATTCTGGCACAAGGTACTTATTAGATCGAAAAAGTACATTAGATCTAATATAATTATTTTGCTGTATCCAGACTAATATCAATCCAACCCATTTCATGAATAAAATGTGACCTATTAACCAACCAACAAAACTACTTGTTACAAATAACATCTTGTTGTTGCATCGAAACATATAAATGTTGACTAATCTGACTAACATTGAACTTGGTAAAATGAAATGGTTGAATAATTGAAAAATGAGATTATTCAGGAA